>PVIU01030214.1:0-16396 GCA_004026605.1 Ondatra zibethicus | reverse complement strand
GACACTGGGCGGCAGCAGCAGGGGTCGCGGCAGCAGCAGGGCTGGCAGCAGCCTCCACAGCTCTGGGAGGAGAAGGAGCCACAGCAGGAGCCGGTCATGGTGGGTGTCTTGGCTGGAGTAGGGCTGAGGAGTGGAGAGCAGTTGGGTGTTCTCAGGTGTGATGTGCCCTCTGGGTCGGGTCCCTTTATATACCTGGCCAATGCTGATGACCCCCAGGCACATGAGCATTCTTGTAAATCCTCTGGCCAATTAAGAGTTAGTGTTGACTAATAGTATTTCGTCCCCCTCTATACATATCATGCACATACATCACAGATATTCCTTTGTTTTCTTTTGTGGTTTATTGTTACTGAATCTACATTCTGGATTCAATTATGATGAGTTTGGAATATTTCTAAGTCATCAAAGAGGAAAGAATTTGTTTTCTAAACCAGATATGATCTAACCACTCTCTCCTTGGCTCTGACATCATCATTTTGCCTTCAAAGACTCCCTGGGTTACCACCCAAGCTGTGACTTACCTTATTAGTACACACATGACAGCAGTAGATTGTAGTGCCACTGTAAACAGACCAATCCTCACCTGCTTCCCAGAGAACTCCCAGCATGCACCTCTGGCAGATGTGTGGTTTTACATGTGATGAAGGACCACGTGGGCATTCCCAGCCTGTCACACTGGTTTGGTCACTCTCTCTGGATGAGGGTCAGGGCTTTCCAGTCCTGCCTGTTGTTTTCTTATTAACGTGCCCTGCTTGTCCTTAGAACCTGAACTCAACTTCCACCTTGATCATAAAACCTGCTTCAAAGATTCCTTGCGATTTTTATCTTTGGGATTTATTTAGAATTAGTCACTGCATGTGTAGAATCCAGGAAAGGATCATGGACCATCTATAGACCTGTCCCTTTCCTCATTTTTGGTTGTAGGGTTTGCTGAGGTTACACAATGAAGTTGCTGTGTGAGGTCTGAGCCCCGAGTCCTCTTTCTGTTTACTGATGTAAATAGTTTCTGCCCTGAGGTCCATGTTTATTGTTCCATAAGCCATGATTTTTATCCAACTAAGTAGGAAGTTTCATTTTGTTTATGTATGGTTGATAACTCATCCCAACGGTGGGATGGGGAATCTTGGGCAAGGACCAAGACCGGAAGGGTCTCTCTGCAGGTCATCAAAGGACAACCTTTTGTTGGCACCCCTGTTTCCCTGATTTAGCAAATGGTGGGAAATGAGGGCAAACAGCCTTTCCAAACTTTCCTCAAGAGCCAGCAAGAGACAAAGGTGCCAACCTCAAAGCCTGAGGATCAAAGGTCCAGACTCCCAGGGCCCGCAGCTGTGAGTCCTGGTCAGAGAGTCTGAGCTTATTCTTGCTCTCTCAAAGTTGTTAACAACAGGTGTGGCTACAAACAAGAGATCCTGACCTAGGGTGTGGTTAGTTAGTGTTTTGAGTACAGAGGTGGATCTAGTCCACCTTGACCAAAGGTCAGAGAATTCAGATCTATTCCTGCTCCTTCAAGGAGATTGGCAGGAGGTTCCAGGGAGTGACTGCCTGCGGGATGCTTGGTGTATTCCTTATATTATGTTAGTGAAATCTGTTGCCTCCTGCCTCCCCTTTTGGAGTGAAATATGCAAGCATGTGGAAAATAAATGCAGGTGATTTCAGTATTCACTGAATTTCCCTCCTGGTGCTGTTCTGGGTTTCTGTTTTTTTTTTTTTTGTATTTCTCTCATATCTCTGTTATTTTTGCTTAATAATTCTAATCCTCACACTTCTATCCTGGAACATGCGAACACCATCGAGGCTAGACCCTGACAGATGTCACCCCAACATGTGGCTTACAACACCAGACCTAGGACCCATATGGTGGAAAGAGTGACCCAACTCTGACAGTTATCTTCTGACTTTCATATATGCTCTGGCACACACACACACACACACACACACACACACACACACACACACACACACACACACACCCCACACACACACCTGGGGCAAGCATGCACATGATAAGTGTTAAAAATAAAAACAATATGACTCAAATGCTCTTTAAATGTCATTTATCCTGAAACTACTCTTAGGTTTTAATGGTGAGAAATTCTGTTGATGTCATGAGGAAATTAGCTCTATTGCACAGGAGAGGTATTACAGAAACGTCGCTCTTGAGTTTTCTCACGTTCATTATGTCTGTCTTTTCCTTGTGCAATGATTTCTCAGTTCCTTGGCACTACTTAATGATCTGGTAGAAGGAAACTAGTCCCCAGTTTGTTGACAAATAACCTTTTTATTTATGACCAGCTTCTGTGGACATTTTGCTAAGTCTTTCTTAGTCATTTGAATTGATGATTCACATCCTAGGATTGTAGGGAATCCCATTTCCTTTTGTAACAGGTTTTTATTAAGAAGCATCTACTCTAAGAACAGCTTACAGTAGTCACCTTCTTGAACGTACTCTGTTTGCTGCTGTTTTCCTGCCTACCACATGAGAGCTTTTAAGCTACCGTTTATTGGATGCTCAATCTGTTCCATGGATTGAAACTGTTATTTTAATAACTGATTGACTACCATGCTAATCAATGGAGGTGGCTGTTATTGCCTCCACCCTAAAGAGGAGTAACCTGAAGCTTAGCGAAGGTAACTCATTTGTTCAAGGTCACACAGCTGTTTACTACTAAAGTCTGGATATGAAGTCAGATATATCTCAGTGATTAATGTTTAAATAAAGATGCTTCCAAATGGAACCATCCTACAACTTAACATTAATATGTTGGCTTTACACTGTCCTTGTAAGCTTAGTTTGATCTATTAACCTTCAAATTTCTGATTCCAAAATTTATTAAAACTCAAAATATAACCAGTCCTGGCATGTATTCTGGGATATTACTTAATTTTTATTGCCGTGGAAAACCACCTTCCCGTCTTTGTATACTGATAGGCATGCTAAATTAGTTTATTATTCCAAGGATTGAGGTAGTTACATTCAACAGTGCTGTGATGATGGGGAAACTATCAACCAATCACATCTAGTTAGGGTGTGGCTACCTGGACCCCCAGGCAGAAAAACCGAGAGAACATAGGTTCTCTCTCTCTCCATGCGGTGCCCTCAGGACAGATAGGACATCTGACCTCCCACTGTTGCAGCGTGAGTTTCCCCTTTTTAACCAATTAAAAGTACTTGTTCTTCTTGAGCTGGCTTGGTTATTTATCGCACTGACCTAATTTCGTTACACTGTATAACAAGCAGCCATGAATTCTCATCAACTGTAATAATAAATGATTATTTCCTGGTTTGGGTGATTTAAAACTGGGAATGACTTCTGGTCACAGGTTAGTGTGGGACTTTTGGAACTAGGGGTGCATATTTGAGAAACGAAATTGTGTATTTTCTAGATACATAATTTTATAGTGATTGTACCTGAGTATAGATGACACTTGTCTCATGTCAGGGAGCTCCTAGCTCTTTACATTTCAGAAATATTTGTTGTTTGGCAGGCAGTGGTGTCACATGCGTTTAATCCCAGTTCTCGGGAGGCAGAGGCTGGCAGATCTCTGTGAGTTACAGGTCAGCCTGGTCTACAGAGTGTGTTCCAGGATAGCCAGGGCTACATAGAGAAACCCTGTCTCAGGAAAAAAAAAAAAAACAAAAACAAAAACAAAAAAACCAAACCAAACCAACCAAATGTACCAAAACCCAACCAAACAAAAAAGTCTTTGTTGATTATTTGAAGTTAAAATTTAAGGAGTTGTTTTGTATTTTAGGTGCCAGCCATTCTTATCAGAGAGAAACCCAAAGACACCTGTCAAGTCTTTGGATGGAAGACGAAAGAGGGAAGAGTTAATGCCAATGACAGGTAATCTAATAAAACTGAGAATCAGCTACTTCAGTGATCTCTGCCTGATGCTAGGCAATGACTTTTAGGAAGTGGGATTATGGCCTTTGTGTAAGTAATGTCTTCTCTCTCGCTTTCTCTTGTTCCCGACAGTCAAGAATTATCAGTTACTAAGAGAAGTTCACACTGTCTATCTCCTGTTAGTTTGTATTTGTTTGTGACCCAAAAGACAAAAGAAAACACAAAATATTAGGAAGAGCTCAGTTTTGTGAAAGTTAGTGGAAGAAAAGAAAACCCTGTGTTTAGGTGGAGATCCAAAAGCTAATGTGGGTTTCAAATCCGACTTCAAACGGTTGTAACGTCAGGATCCAAACAGAATGAAGACATCCATTTGTCTCATGTCAGGGAGCTCCTAGCAAACTGGAAACCTTCTGGAGAAACACTATTGGCCAGCCATTTCCTCACTCAACCTCTCATTATTTATTCTGATTTAACAGTCTGGAGGTTTTGATCCCTATAGGAGTTTCAAACTCCTTAATTGTAGAACTTCCCTTATTGGGTTACTTTTTATTAACAACGACTTGCTGATCTCAGTTATGTCTAAATTGTAGGGGGTTCCCTCTAGTTGGTGTACTTGGTGTTAGTGATGGACACAACATCACACCCTTATCCACATGAGGCCACACAGGTCATGTAGGTGGCAGTGAAAATGTTGGTGGCCAAGACTATGGCTTGAACACTCCTCAGTGAAATCCCTTTTTTGAGAGAAAGGGGCCACCACTAACCCTTAGCAGCAGATGAGCTTTGGCGGGAGTCATTTATCTAGTTTTAGTACATCTCAGACAAACAGATATTCTCCGTTTTCTGTCCTTGCCAGCATGCTAGCTCTGCTAAATCAAGGAAGCAGAGAAGATAGTGAAATTTTTCTGCTTCTTCATGATTATTTTCGCATCACACCACATCCTCAGTGTGTGAGATGGTCAAGATTCTAACTTACAAGAAGTTTCCACCTCCCGTGACCAGCAGGTCTCAGGTGCTCAGATCCCTAGGCAGTCTGGAGTACTCATTTTCCCCATCTCTTTTCTCTTAAATATGAAAAGTGTTTTGATACCTGTGATCTTTCCTCAACAAACAACCATGGCCACAGTTTTCTGATTATAACTCATATAAGTGAGGATCCAACTCATCCACACAAAGAATGCTAAGAATTAAGTTGAGGACATTACATTTTTTGGTTCTATTTCATCATTTATTATTGTTACATATCTATGTATACATGTGTATATAAGCATACATACATATATATTATTTATAGGACTAAATATATAATTCTATAATTCTTCTTAATTTTTATCTGCAGTGTTGTCTTTTTTTTAACTTATGAATGCTCGGCCTTAGCATGGCTTGTTTCTTTCTTTTTTTTATCTTTTATAAATTTTTTTTCTTTTTTTTGAAATTTTTTTTATTATTTTTTTTATTTTTATTTTTTTATTTTTATTTTTTTTCTCTGCTCCCCTCCCTGCCACACCCCTCCCTCCCTCAACCCTCCCCCAAGGTCCCCATGCTCCCAATTTATTCAGGAGATCTTGTCTTTTTATACTTTCTACTTCCCACGTAGATTATCTCTATGTAAGTCTCTCTTAGTGTCCGTATTGTTGTCTCAATTCTCTGGGATTGTGGTTTGTAAGATGGTTTTCTTTGCCTTATGTTTAAAAACCACCTATGAGTGAGTACATGTGATAATTGTCTTTCTGTGTCTGGGTTACTTCACTCAAAATAATGCTTTCTAGTTCCATCCATTTTCCTGCAAAATTTAGGCTCTGTGTGATTTTCCCTGGGACTAAATGGCTGGGGGACCAGGCGGGACAGAAATCCCGACAAGCCTGGCCCACATGTTACAACCATCATGACAGTGAGCATGGTGCTGTGCTGGTAGATGTGGTGTTGGAGTAATAGCTGAGAGTCCTACATCTTGCAGGCAACAGGAACTTGACTGAATGTGAGGGCCCACAGATGTGAGCCTGTTCCACCTTGATTATAGGTCAGAGAGTTTGAGCTTAATTTTGCTCTTTCAAAGTTGTTGACAACAGGTGTGGCTACAAACAAGAGATCCTGACCTAGGATGTGGTTAATTAGTATTTTGAATATAGATGTGAATCCGTTTCACCTGAACCAAAGGTTGAAGAATTCAAGTCTATTCCTTATATCATGTTAATTAAGTCTGTTGCCTCCCCCTCCCCTTTTGGAGTGAAATATATAAACGTGTGGAAAATAAATGTTGGCGGTTCGATATTCACTGAATTTCCCTCCCAGTGCTGTTCTGTTTCTGTCTCTTATTTCTCTTATATCTCTGTTCCTTTTGCTTAATAATTCTAATCTTCACACTCCTACCCTGAAACATATGAATTTCGTTGAGACTAGTCCCCGACAACTGAGACTCTGGGTGGTATCTTGAGCATAGGAAACCTCAGAATCTGCCCCTGCTGTGACACACTTCCTCCAACAAGGCCATACTCACTCCAACAAGCCACACCTCCTAATAGTGCCACTCCCTATGAGATTACGGGAGCCAATTCAATTCAAACTGCCACACACATGAACACAAACACACATATACCATTCTCATGCCTACATCACACAACGCACTTTATAAGAATAATTTAAAGATGGTTTAAATTTCTAGTGTCTTTATGTAAAATATGAATCATTAATTATTCTGTGAAGATTTGTTTGCATTTTAATTATATGTATCTCTGTGTGAGTACATACATGTAAGTATTAGTGCCTGTGGAGACCAGAGGCACCAGATCCTCTGGAGCTAGAGTTAAAAGTAGTTGTAAACTATGTGTGTGCGTGTGTGTGTGTGTGTGTGTGTGTGTGTGTGTGTGTGTACTAGGGACCAAACTCAGATCCTCTGGAAGAGCAGTAGATATTCTTAACCACAGAGCTATTTCTCCAGTCCCTTCAATTATTTTTTTAAAGATTTATTTTTATCTGAAATTGTATGTATGTTTGGGTATCTCTGTGTATGTGTGAAGGAGGTGTATGTGCATAAGAGTGCAGCTTCCTAAAGAGACCAAAGAAGGGCAGACAGTCCCTGGAGCTGGAGTTGCAGGTGACTGTACACCGCTCAACATGGGTATTGGGAACTAAACTCAGGTCCTTTGCAAGAGCAGAAATTGCTTTTAATATTCCAGACCTAAGTTCTAAATTGATTACAATGATTATGGAAGACACAGAGAACAGTACAAATGAATTCTTATATGTAAGAAAGTTTATTAGAAAGATGTGAAATCAAAGGACATAAAAAATTCATTTTAGGGGAAAAATGCAGAATATATCCAAACCTTCAGGTCTGGGGTTGTAAAGTCAATGCTAAGATAAGAGCTGTAGCAAAAGTCTACTACCAGAATACTATTACTAGGAATAATAATTTAGAGCCATAAAGTTAATCAATTTGGAGAATTATGATAAATTCTTAGCGCATGAAGTAGACACTAATTTCTACACTGTACTAATATAGGAAGGAAATGGTAGCAAAAGAGAGAATGTAAAGTGAGCCAGGATGTGCTGTCCTATTCTGGGGAGCACACTGGGCTCTGGAATTGTGCAGTCCATCCTGCTAAATGGTGTTAAACAGATTCCATGTGTCCTAAAGGCTCACATGTAGGAATGGTCTAGAGCTGCAGAGGGAGACGAGCCTAGAGCAGGGACCTCAGCAGCAGCAAGGGGTGGCACAGCACATGGGGCGGGGGCAGGTGGAGATGACACAGGCGGGGCGGTAGCAGGTGCTCTGGCAGCAGACCTGACCACAGACTGGACGCAGGCAGCAACTGGGGCGGCAGCAGGGGCGGCAGCAAGGACTGCAGCAACTGGAACCACCGCAGGAGGGCTGGCAGCAGCTGGAGATGCAGCAGCTGGGGCGGCAGCAGCTGGGGCGGCAGCAGCTGGACACACAGCAGCTGGGGCGGCAGCAGCTGGGTCTGCAGCAGCTGGGTCTGCAGCAGCTGGGTCTGCAGCAGCTGGGGCGGCAGCAGCTGGACACACAGCAGCTGGGGCGGCAGCAGCTGGGTCTGCAGCAGCTGGGTCTGCAGCAGCTGGACACACAGCAGCTGGGGTGGCAGCAGCTGGGCTGGCAGCAGCCTTGACCACAGCCCTCCTCAGAGCAGACAGAGCCACAACAGGAGTTGACCATGGTGTCAGAGGTGGAGGGTGGGTTTTCAGGAGAGTGAAGGTATTGGGTTTGGAAGTCTCCTTGCCCCACATCCCCTTTTATACCTGGCTGAACACCTCATATGACTACATCATTATTTCCTTGTTAGTACTTACCTTCTTGGGAACCTTAATCATTTAATTGCATAATTGTAATATTTCTAGTTAAATACTCCAAAAGGAAGAAAATAACACATTTTATTTTCCTGGTGGACTCCCATGTTTGGAACTAAAATGCTCATCACATTTTTTTTCCCATAGTGGGTCACCTTTGACCTTTTGCAAGTAACTTGTCACATGACTCTGACATTTTGTTTTCTAAATGTGACACTCCCCCCTATCTGTTCACTATTCCTTGCAAATCAGGGAAATGTTTTCTACAAATTCCAGGATGTCTTTTACTATCAAGGAGTGTTCTATGTAGATGAGATTTGGAGGGGTGGTTAGAAGGGAAGACCCTTTAGAGGGAGGCTGTCCCATCTCTCATGGGGACGATGGTGATAGTGTGTGTTCATTGGAGGATCAGGGAGATGTTCAGACCTGAGAAAGTTCTAAACTATCAAGTCTTATTTCTGCCTCTTAAGTTAAAGGGCTTGGCAATGACTTAGCCACTTAGAAATAAGAGAAATTCAGGATTTTTTCTTTTCGGTTTTTGGATCTCTTTTGTTTTTGTATGTCTTCCTGGAGAATGATTAAGAGTGGGAAAATTTTATTCACCTTTTAATTATGTTACTTGCATGGTAGATTTTTCCACTCACAGAGGCAGCAAGAAAAGTTTACAGAGTAGGCACTATGATTTTATTATTTATTATTTATTGTATGTGTGTGGGTATACACCCTCCATGTGGGACCCAGGGATGGAACTCAGGTCATCTGGAGTGGCAGCATATGCCTTTATTTGCTGAGTCACCTTGCTGGTCTGATTATCTTTTTCATTATATATATATAATTTTGATTTTTTAACTTTGGCAATATATATGCAAGAGTTTTTGCTGGATATTCTAAGCATAGAGCGGGGAGCCCCTCATGTCTTTCTGTAAGTGACTGGATAAGACTCAGGCAGAGGGAACCATTTGGCATAAAATAAAGAATTTCAATGACTTTAATGAAACATCTGAAATTAAAACATGCAGTACACAGATGTGTTCCATGTGCCCTCCTTGGGGAATAGTTTGTAAAATGTCCCTATGTATCAGACCCTGTGTGAGTCGTGCTGTACTTTTTTTGTTTTTAATGCAGTTCTATGAAGTGCTGTGCACTCTTCTTTTGATGGAAGAGCTTCACAAAATAACGGAGAGACTAAAACTAAGCATCTAAGAGGAAACACAAAGTTAGCTGACTATGCCTCTGAGTACCAAAGGAAGTGTGAAGACACAAGCTTGCGAGTCTTCGCTGGGCTCATCTCATCTGGGAATGCTTCTCATGGGCTCTGCCAACCCTTCTCATCCATCAGGACTCACTGGAGATGTTTCCTCCTGCATGGTGTCTGTCCTCATAGACGACCCTCTTCACATGTCACGATCCCCTGCATCGTGCTTCTAGCTTAGCACAAAGAGGTTTGTGGGGCGGATGGGAGAGTAGGAGCAGACCATTGTATATATTAGAAGGAAGACCCTAAAATGGAAAACAGTCCTCTTTGGGAAAAACTACACTTATTTGTCCAATCCATTATTTGGCCAAATGTTCACACTGCTTATGAGGCAGGGTTTGCAGTAGTGTGTCACCAGATAAAAGGCTAGGCGTAGAAAGCTGCAAAAAACTTGGTTAGCAGAGGAGACCTGTTTGCAGATATTTATTAGTACCATGCTTAATCCACATGTCTATAGCCGTGTGGGGCGGGTTGGAAGAAGTTGACAAATGGTGACACCTATTCTCTTTTGCCCCTAGATCTCCCAGTTTTAGTTTTACTGTTGGAAACACTATCAATTAGCCAAAACCATCACTGAACATCCCTTGACTTTGCTTGAGTTTTACATCCTACAGGACCCCAGACAAAGACTCCATCCCAGAAGGTACAAGAGAGAATTTGGGGAAAGTGGACAGGAGAGGAGAAAAGCAATACTGAACTTTTTGTTAATGATGGGGTTATACTATAGGCTAAAGTGGGCAGGGCATGGGAAGTGTCTAAGCCTAGATGTATTAGGCTGCCCTGTCAGTTTCCCCAGAATATCTGAGAGAACCAGCCGGGCATTAGTATTAGCCATAAACTCAGTATAATACGAATTTATGAAAACTGATTGACATAAAAAACAATCCTTCATTAACTGTATTTACCATTCTCACAAGCAGTACCAAAATGTGTAAATAAACATGCCAAGCCATACACTCAGCCTGGATGGCACTAAGTACAGACGTTTCCTGAATTATATCAAACAATTTAAAAACTAATGGCAGCACAAGTAATGTACAACCAAGGCTAGGTGTGTGAGTGAGTGCTGTTTCTTCACTATGGGTGTGAATGTGTTTAATTGAAGCTGTGAAGCACACCAATGGCTCTCGAATGAGATTAGCAATGACTCATGAAGGGGAATTTACTTTTGATTGCAGACTTTTGTGTTGTTTTAAATTTTCAAGACTTTGTGAGAAAGAGAGGTGGTGTTTCTATAGAAATTCTATAATATTCTTCATGGATTACATACAATGTATTTCTGCCATTATGCTTATATTCCTATTTCTATCACTGAAAGATTGAATAGTCATTTTAATGAAATGGTTCCAGCTCTTAAGTCACGTATCATGAATGGTTTTGGGAACAGGTGGGAATCTCCAGAAAGCACGTGCTGAGACAGAGAATAGCATGCTGGAAGTTCATGGAGACATGCTGTGGGGATCAACTGTCAGGGAAGGGAAGGGGATTGGGTACTGGGAAAAACCAAACTGGAAGGCTACCTCATGCGCAGGCTTAGTCAGTCTTCTGAGGAGCTCAGAAAATGGAATGGTATGTTAACAATCTCTAAATGGAGGAGAGGGGAGTGGTTCTTTATCATGCCACCCTGGAAAAGGAGGGCAGGTTTTGGAAAGAGTCACCATCTCCAACAACAGCAATGGGCTTTCCCCAGCCCTCATTTACATCACCTGTCTGCCTCAGAAGTGGTCCCCTATCCCTCTGATGAATGATCTGTTGACAATCTGCCTTCATGAAAAACACATGTGGAGAAAAAGTCTACCACACCTAGCTCTGGAGTAGAACATATAACAACTTCACCAAGCCATGCACTGGCTGTTTGTATTCCCCCAAAGAGACTGAAAGGTGGTGTGGATTGTGTTCAGTCTTCCCTAACGATTTCTCCTGTATATACTCAGGGCTGCTCTGTCATTTTAATTCCCTTTTCCCTCTAACAACTACAAAATGATTAATTTTACCTGAGACAAAGAAATTTTAGAGAAAACTAGGCAGTAATTAATGCCATTCCATTTCTGTTGGAGGTTTGAGTAACATGTCCTGTTTACTTTTAAGTATAGTGAAAATACAACTCACACTTAGGCAGCCGTGTTGGCAAGACTCACGGGTGTAGGTTCTGTTGTTGCCAGGAGACATGCATTCCACAGCAAACTCCCGGACCCTCTGGCACTTACCATCTTTCCATCCTTTCTTCCACAGTGTTCCCTGAGCCTTAGGTGAGGGAGTGTTTTATAGATCTATCTATCTATATGTCAAGACTGGGCTCATATTGTTTTAGTTATGGTTTTCTGTAGTGGGCTCAACAGGTTAGATCTAGGAATATATGCATACAGTAACAACTGATGAAAAGAGAGGTGGCGGGTTTGAAGGAGAGTAGGGAGGGGTGTCTGGAAGGGTCTGGAATGGGAAATGCTGTGATTAAAATACAATCTCAGAAATAAACTAACTAAATGAAAAATTACATTAACCCTGGAAGCATATGTAAAGATTTTTTTCTTTTTTTTGTGTTTTTAAAATATTTTCTCTCCCTCCCTCCCCCTCTCTCCTTCCTCCCCCATGCATTTGCAGTTGCCACAGCATGCATGCAGTCAGAGAACAACATGTGGGAGTCAGTTCTCTCCTTTCACAATGTGAGTGCCAGATTTGGAACTCTGATTGTCAGGTTTGTTAATTAAGTGCCTTTATCTGCTGAATCATTTCTCATGCCCCCCATTTCATTTACATATTTTTAAATAAATAAAGCAAAAATCACATTCAATTTTCAGTACCCATGGGATGGATGTTTATTTTTGTTACAGGGAAATAACAAAATACGAAAATTTTTGCAAAGACTGTAAAAGACACTTTATTGGGTTTTAATGGCAGAAGGGTTAAAATGTGTGCTCCTACAAGTGCCAAGGATAATTTAAATTCCTCCAGCATGATGAATAGATAAAAAGACAAGGTGAGACATGTTGGGAGAGACCTGTTAAGTTATTGGGAGATTTTTGATAAATTCATTCTAAGAGGAAGAAGTTTGGACAGAAGTCAGAATACACACACAAAACAGCTACAAATCAGACTGACTTCTGGGACTCAGGAAACCAAGTACCTTGGACACTAGGTATTTCCTAGAAGGAAGGACTTCATCTGTAGAGAATGTGTAGATAAATGGTGCTTTCAGAGAGAAGATTTAGCAGCAAGGGGTAGCACAGCACATGGGGCGGGGGCAGGTGGAGATGACACAGGTGGGGCGGTAGCAGGTGCTCTGGCAGCAGACCTGACCACAGACTGGACGCAGGCAGCAGCAGGGGCGGCAGCAGGGGCTGCAGCAGGGCTGGCAGCAGGGGCTGCAGCAGGGCTGGCAGCAGCTAGAACCACCACAAGAGGGTTGGCAGCAGCTGGAGATGCAGCAGCTGGAGATGCAGCAGCTGGGTCTGCAGCAGCTGGGGCGGCAGCAGGTGGTCTGGCAGCAGCTGGGCTGGCAGCAGCCTTGGCCACAGCCCTCCTCAGAGCAGATAGAGCCACAACAGGAGCTGACCATGGTGTTGGAAAGTGGAGGTTCTGGGTGTGCTTACAAGGTGGTGAGAGTTCCTAGTCTGGTCTCTCCGCTTGCTATCTCTTGCTTTTATACCCTGCTGAGGGCTACTAATCACAGGTCTCTTGTTTATACTACAGAAGATAAAAGTTTTAGTCAATTAGTTGTGTTTATCTATAAATAGAAAGGCTGCTTCCTTTTCCTGTTGTAGTCTATGCTAATTTGACAAAGCTAAGAGAATCAGCTTTCCTTTTTCTTCCGCTGGTACATCCCCTAAATTAGACACAGTCCTTGACTTTGTCTCCTTGGGTTTAGAGGTAATTCTTTATGGCCCGCTTTATCCTGTTTATTCAGAACATAAATTATGGTGTCTATACCTCTGGCAGCAATGGGTTCAAATCAGCACAGAGTATGTATTTCCTACCTATTCAGGCAGGTATGAGCAAACTTAGTGAAGGTCATATCAATTTCTTCTTATTTAATCTCCCCAAGGTGAAATGGCATTGCAATGACAATTATTTTTGAATAGCAAAAGCATTGTTACATGATGGGTCCCAAAAGTGTTAAATTATTAGTGTCATGTTTTTCAGACTTGGGTGTTTTAAGGGCACATTTTGTTCAACTTTTTGATAAGTCAACAAACCCAATGAGTATGTGTAATGCAATCATATTAATACATTGTCTGCAAGTATGAAACTTCCAAAGAATAAATAAAAAATAATTTTAAAAGGTATGTTTTTCCCATATTCTGAGTTATTTTCTTCAACAATGTATATTGGAGAAGTTTTGCTTGAGATAAGATAGAAGTAAAGGCATAAACTTTCTTCTGCCTCCTACAAATGACTAAAGAGACAGGATAGATACATGGTAAAGATCTTGTCAGTTATTCCCAAGGTTGTTGGACTACCCAATAAAATAACAATTAAGTTTTTAAATCTGTGCATTCTCAATGGACAGTGTGATAACCCTGCTAGTTAAAATCACCCTTTTGGAGGAGTGGATGGGGGTGGGTTGAGGGTGCAGTGGTTGGGGGGCAAGCAGGAGGAGGGATGGGAAAGGGAATTGTGACTGGTATATAAAATGAATTAAAAATGTTTTAAAAATTAGTTGAATATCTACTATGAGCCAGGAAGTTTTGGAGTTCCCTGTAATTGTTATCTTATTTACATTTCTCAAGGACTCTGTGAGGTGGGTGCAATTCTTATTCCTTACACATGAGGTGACTGAGTTCCCAAATGGATTAAAGGGACACAGCCAGTCTCTCATAGAACATGAAGAAGGATAATCCAGTGTCATTTTTTTATGCCTAGGCTGTTGTTTTCATCTTTATCAAATTATCAAACTCTTACTCATCCTTCAATGTCCAGCCCAGCTCACTTCTGACCTCTTTCTTGACATCTACCACATTCAACTGAACCTTTCTTTCCCTATCACCTCAGTCCTAGGGTCTCACATCATATCAGAACTGTTTTGCCCTATTTCCCTTTGCCAAGGTAGAGCCTAAAAGGCCTTAGTTTTAAGAAAATGTCTCTCTTGCATTTAGTAGTATGGTGCCCAGTCATAAATGAGAGGTCAGTTGAGTGAATGTACGGTTTATCAGAAACAAAGGCACCTATCAATGACAGAGAAAATCTGTTTGGGTAGAGAAGAAAAGACGAAGCATTCAGATGATGGACACAGGCTTGAATGGACCCATGTTTGGGCTTGTGATGAACTCAATAACCTGCCAATCATGTGTGGAGATTGCAGAGGAAGATAATTCTTAATGAGTAGGATGGAGAGAATTTAAGGATTTTCTTGAACTTGTGTATATGGAATGCTGGGTCTTCATTCAGTGGGAGACAGTGAGAGCAGCACCCAGGCCTTGCAAACGTTTAGAATGCAGGAAGCAGGAAGCAGGCTGAGGTGGTGGTTGTATTAAAGGGCTGAAATGTGAACGCCTGTCTAGGTTTGTAAGAATAAATGTAGGAAGGAGGGAAAACACTGGTTTGGCAGACACTCCGGTGAAGTTAGCTAGAGTTAGTTACAAAGGCAGGGGTACACGAAGCCTCATCATGTGAGAAGTTTCATATGCTTCTGTATCATATATGTGAACAAGCACACTTTCGCGGTCAAAGCCTTCCTGATAGTTTTGGCATAAAAAATGCACACTAGTAATCAGGATACATGTTATACAACTATAAAATTATCAAAGAACAAATTCAACAAGAGTTTAAAAAATACTGCACACTAAGCCATCACAAACGAAATAAAAATAGAAATGACAAACATGTGCGCACACATAATACACACACACACACAGAGAGAGAGAGAGAGAGAGAGAGAGAGAAAGAGAGAGAGAGAGAGAGAGAGAGAGAATATGTAAAGAGCCTCCAAGATAGATTAGAAGGAATACATGCCTGGTATTATAGTCCCAGGTGAAAAACCGTCTAGAAAAGTCATAGTCCCTAGAAGGAAACTTACTACTGTCATTTATGTAAATTGAGATAAAGGCAAACTGTTTTCTAGGTGTGCATGTTTGTAACTGTAGACAAATGCTACTCTCAGCCTTAAGCAGAGAAACTTCTCTTTGCAGCCAATAGCTACAAAGACAGAGATGTAGCGGAGCTCAAACTGCCGAGAATAAGTGACAGCTGAACGCTGAGCTCTAAGTTCTCATGCTACCTCCTCCGAGGCTCAGGGAATTTTGCCAAAGAGCACAGTAGAAGAATGTAAGATCAGAAGATAGGCAGGAAGGCTGTGCTCTGCCACCCTCTAAGCAAGGAACAGTCACTGCCAGTACCCACTCAGCATCTGTTCTTACCCGCTCTGATCCTGCACAAGACCAGCCCTGTCAGCAATCAATCACGGTTTAGGGCAGGACTGTAGTCATTCCTGGTGAACTTTTGGCTTCCAATAGATTCTGGGCAAGGTGTAGTCCTTGCTTTTCTTTCCTTTACTCACTGGTGAGTAGACCATGCTCCAGTGAGCACCAAACTCAGTATCACACGGATGGGTTCAGTTTATTTAGCTTAGTGGACCACAAAACAAAAAGACATAAATGAGGGAGCAGTATTTGTAGTGACAGCATTGGGGGAGGGGGGAGGCAGACCAGGCTCTCCTTGTAGCCTGACAGAAATCTAAGCCTTAGTTTACTAAAATGGGACAGAGCTAAATAGACAGTCCTCAGAAAAACCACAGTCTTCTGCTGGCTCAACGGGCACCCCAGGACCCCTTCTGCTGGCTCAGCAGGCCCCCAAAGGCCCTTGCTGGCTCAGCAAGTGCCTCCCCCAGCCTTAAAGATAGCTTTTCCTACCCTGCTGCTGGAAGGTTTTTAACCACTAGGGCCTCCCACCAATTAGCACCCAGACTAATCTTTCCTCCACCAATCAGCCCAGATTAATCCCTCTTCCCTGGAATTGCCCTAGCTTTTTTTTTTTTTTTTTTTTTTTTTTTTTTTTC
>PVIU01030213.1:0-16398 GCA_004026605.1 Ondatra zibethicus | reverse complement strand
GACCTATCTCTTCTGCATGTATTATCTTTTTGAGAACCGAGTCTTTTTGAATGCACTCCTTCCTAGGCAGGGAGGGATGGGGGTGGGCCTTGGACTTCCAACAGGGCAGGGCACCATGCCCTCTTTCAAGGAAGAAGGGGGAGGGAGGAGGGGTGGGGAGGTAGTGGGAGGGGACCGGGAGAAGGGGAAGAAAGGTAAATTTTTATTTCTTTAATTATGTTTTTGAATGGAAAATATAAAACAAAACAATGTATGGAAAAAAAAGAAAAGGGGGGCTTGGGGGTAAGCTCTACAATATTTTCGTTATCCACTTTTTGGTTGAGGATAATTTAGGTAATTTCCAGGCTTTGGCTACTACGAATAATGCTGCCTTGGACATAACTGAGCAAGTGTCCTTGTAGCATGATTGTGCATCTTTTGGTCCATGCCCAAGAGTGCTCTCGCTGGGTCTTGAGGTGTATTGATTTCCAGTTTTCTGAGAAACTCCCATACTGATTTCCAAAGTGGCAGCCAGTGCTCTCTCTTAACTGTTGAGTCATCCCTCTAGCACCATCTTTCCTTCCTCTTAACACTGTAGTAGGAGGAACAAAAGCTTTAACTTAATAAAATACAGTTCACCAAAGATGCCTTTAATGGATCTACTTTTGTCTACTGCTTAAGGAATTTTACCTAGGCCCTAGTTCATAAAAAATTCTTGCAGGTTTTCTTTTCCCTCCTAATAGTTTTGTTGACATTTACTTTTTCTTCTTCGTTTGTAAAGTCTCTCCATCTTGTGCTAAAGCATTTTGTGATTTTGCAAAAGTTCTTTAGATTTGCTTTGTGGTTCTGTTTTTTAAATCAATTTTATTGATCTTTACAGATAAATAGCTCTATTTTATTCATTTTTTTCTTGTTCTCAGTTTCATTTATTTATGCACTTACTTGTAATCTCTTCCTCCCCTTGCATTGTGTTTATTTTATAATTCTTTTTCTATAATAGGTTCCTAAGGTTCTGGCTCAAATGACAGATCTGAGCATTTTGTTTTTAGTTCATTGCATTAGCTACTTGTTGCTATGAGAAAACACCTGACAGAAACCTCCTCAGAAAGGAAGGCTTTATTGTCTCACAGGTAGAGTACATCATGGGGGTGCCTTAATGTCAAGAGCAGTGGCAGAATTTAGAGGCACACGGTATGCATTGTCAGGAAGTGGAATGTTGGTATTCAACTTGCCTTCTCTGTTTCCCCCGCTTTATTTGGCTGAGAAGAGTTAAGGGGATGTGTACTCAAATCTCAATCTCAGAGCAAGTCTTCCTTCCTCAGCAAAATTTCTTGAAAATGCCTTCACAGATGGTGGCCTGTGGGTGTCTGTAAGGGACACCAAATACAGTCAAGTCCACGAGTAGTGAGCATCACATTGCTATGTGCAACTGAGACAGTAAATAATGCCCCCACAATACCTTTGTTTTTCACAAAGTTAACATTGAATTTCTATGTTCATTTGCCTCACTGTGCACTTCTTTTCCCTTTTGTGACTTCTTGTTTAACTTTTGAGTTATTTAAGACTGTATATTTTTAGTGGTCAACTGTCGGCAGATGTTTCTTGTCTCTACTGTTATCTATAAATGTCCAGGGTTGACAGTCTCGCAATTGCTTCAGTCTAGTCCTAGAGCACCTTTAGGCTTGCTAAGATCTTTCTTTTTATTCAAGACAGAGTTTCTATGTAGCCCTAGTTGCCTCGGAACTTGTTCTGCAGACCAAGCTACCCTCAAACTCAGGGATCTACTTGTCTATGCCTGCCAAGTGCTGGTAGTAAAGGCACACACTACCACAACCAGCTTGCTGAAATCTAACTTACATAAAGACTGTGCTTAAAGCTTCTAAAGGTAGTACTGGGGAGTTGGTTCAGTGACTAGGAGTTCTTGATGCTGTTGTATAGAACCTGGGTTCTGTTTCCAGCATCTGCATCTGGGGGCACACAGCTGCCTGGAAATTCAGCTGCAGGCTATCAGACGACATGCTCTGGTCTCTTTAAGCACGTGCACTTATGTGCACATGCATTTACAGAGGCATATAGGCATTCACATAAATATCAAAAGTTCATCTTTACAACTCCCAAGTTTTGTTGAAAAGTTTAAATATGACTTGATGTGGTATCATTCACCTGCAGTCCAATTTAGAAGGCTGAGGTAGAAAGATCAGGGGTTTGAATTCAGCTAGAGATAACCTACTAAGACCTTGTCTCAAAATCCAAGGGCTCAGGGGTTAGCTCAGAAGAATTACCCTTGTACAGCGTGCCCAAGGTCCTTAGTCAAGTGACCAGCAACACAAAAGCGCAAACTAGAAAGTGCTTGAGTGTTATTCCACTTTGTCTGACTTGTTCAGCTATAGCATGTAAGTGAATTTTGAGCAGTCACATTCATCTCACCTAATGCCAAATGTTCTTTTTCCATTTATATTTACTGCAAAATACAGCATAACACAATCAAAATGGTCTCTTTCAGTTTGAAATCTTATTTTTACTGAAACAAATTTCTATTAGTTAAACACTGCAAAAATAATGTTGCTTAAAAGATCATCTGAAATAATATGTTTTTCGGTGAGTTTTGAGGCTGGGCAAACTGTATTGTCTAATAATGTTTTATCATCTTAAAGATATGGAAGCAATATGAATAAAATATCTTTTATAATACAGCTGCTTAATGCTTTTTAGTGTCTCAGACATTTTGAAAGTTGGCTGATGGACTTGGGGAATGGCTTAGTCAGTAAAGTGCATGCTCCCCAAGCATAAGGACATTAGCTCAATCCTCAGAACCATGTAAACTACAAGTTACTTTGTTATGAGCCCATAACTGGAGTGACTGGGTGTGGGCAGGGGGATTTCTGGGGCTTGCTGGCCAGTCTAACCAAATCAGTGAGCCCCAGGTTCTCTCAGAGAAGAAAATGGAGAAGGGATTGATGAAGACACCAGATGTCAATGTCTGGACACTTAAAGATACACTGGTTTTAACAAACAATTTTGGAGCAGCAACATGGCTTAACGAGTTAAGGAGCTTGCCTCCGAGCCTGACAACCTGACTTTAATCTCTATAAAGTGAAGAATAAATTCCTGCAAGTTGTACTCTGACCCCCACTTGTATACTATAACATGTACATGTATGCATGCAAGCACACACACACACAAGCACATACTGAAACATAAAAAGTAAATCAGTATGCACCATGAATTTTGATCTGACTCTGTTCTTTAATACTATGTAATTACTGTTGCAATAATGAATTGATGGTTTTCCCGAAGCATTTGCAACTACAAACAACACTGCAGTTTTATCTTTAACCATGAAGATTTCACTGACTCCTGGACACAGGCCTAACATATATGTGTAAATTCCAGAGTTGAGACTGAAACATCTATGCTTGATCTGGAGAGATGACTCAGTTGTTATGAGTATCTGTTGCTCTTTCATGAGACCAAAGTTTGGTTCCCAGCACTCCTGTAGCCCATTTCTAGAAGAGTCAGCGTTCTTTTCTGCCTTTTTCTGGAACCTTTGTACACCTACACGCATAATAATAAATTAAAAGAAAATAAAAACACCCTCAAAGCTTTTACTTACAACGCATATATTAAAAGAGTTAGAATTACCTAATTATCCCCCTGTTGTGTGAGGTGGACTACGTGTTCTGTAACCTGTTACATTTGATTAGTGTTGATTGCACTCTGGGCTCCCCTGATTTATGTTATGACCCAGTATTACAGAACATTAAAAGTAAACCTCTTTTAAAGTTTAGCTTCACTCTGCCAACACTGGCTATTTCCAAAAGGCTTTCAGTTATAATTTAAGATTTTCCTAACTGATAAATGTTTCCAGAATCCATTAAGGTCTTAACTACATAATATATAGAAGCTGCTGTGATCTTAGTGTCTCCAAAGGTTTATGTGATGGAGTCTTAATTTCTAACAGAGCAATGTTGGGAGGGGAGGATTAGTGGGAGGTGTCTGGATGGAACCATAATGAATGGTAATCTGGTTTTGTGCCTGTTTCTGTGATGAAATACTTTGACAAAAATGAAAGGCAACCTAGGGGAGGAGGGGTTTATTAGGCTTACAATTCCTTATTACAGTCAATCATTGTGAGGAAGTCAAGACGGAAATTCAAAGGACCTCTGCTCATGTCTGGGAGTAGAGAGAAAACAACTGCACCAATGTTCATTTTTTTACCTCGTTTGCTATGCACTGGATCAATTTTGTTGCTATTACACATTTCTGAACCTATGGATAAGGAATGGTGCCACCAATAGTGGACTGGATCTTCTCACATCAATTGACCTAATTATAGCAATCCCCCATAAGCATGACCACAGGCCAGCCTGTGTAGAGAACTCCTCAATGAAATGCTTCCTAGGTAATTCTTGGTTGTACAAGTTGATAGGTGAAACTAACCACATAAAATGGGTTTCATTTTCCTTATGAGGAATTTTCCTCGTGAATTAGCCATCATGGTCTCCTTTTCTCTTGCAATTCATCTTCCTTCTTCCCTTCTGACTCTGCTTTTTTGTGAGGCAGAATGACACAGTTGCTCAACCTTGGACTTCTTGACTGCATTAGTTACTTTTCTCATTGCTATGACAAAATCCTTATATAAAACAAGTTAAGGAATGAGGATTTATTTTGGCTCTGTACTGAAGGATATCATGGTGGAATGTTACAGAATAAGGAGGGTGAGGCAGCTGCTCACATTGCCTCCATGAAAGCAGAGAGAGAGAGAGAGAGATGAATGGTGGTTACTAGCTTGCTTTCTCCTCTTATTGAGTTGGAAACACAAATCCATGGGATTATCCCATTCACTATGTGAATTTCTGTGTTTAGCTTGGCCTTTTGCAAATATCCTCATAGTCACACCCAGAGATGTGTTTCCATGTTGACTGAAAACTTCATCAAGTTGACAAGGTTAACCATCACTCTAGAACTATGGGTCATAATGTATTTTTTAAATCCTCTTCCTTTCAGAATTAGCAAGTCCTAGCCTCTCTATCATAGTCACACAAGTCAAACTGGCACATGTGCAATTCTGTATCACCCCATACAGCATATGTTTATCAGAAATGCATGCCACATCAGTAAGTTAACAGGGATCATCAATAAACTAGAAAAAGTGCAAAGGTCCATGTGAGATTTTATGGTAAAGGAAAATGAATGTCAGATGTGATGTAGCGAGCATCCACTGAAGAGGCATGTCTCTGTACAGGTAGATTTTACAGTCGCGGTGGAGAAAGGCTAAAGCCTGAAGTGGCCACACATCCAATAGCCTTCATCTTTCCCCAGAGTATTTTTGTCAGACAAGGGTCTCACTGAGAATAGCAGCTTCTATAGAAAGAAACTCTGAAAGCTAGACCTAACACCTGCCAGATATGAGTGCCTTCCACTTACCCTTGGTACCTGGATCAATCCTATGCATTAATTCCCGAGTCTTTTCTGTTAGTGGATATAGACAGTCAGAGGACAGTAAGTAAATTGTATGTATTGTTCTTTAACCAGCAGAGAATGGCTCCCAGGGCCGCACTAGTGCTATTATTTTCTAAGCCGCTTCTCTTACCTTTTTCCATTTAAACTGCAATTGTGTTTCCTTGCTGAAGATAGAAAAATGCAAGAGAAATCAGTGGGATGTAATGACCAGGAGAATATAGGGAAAAACAAACCAAACATTGTGAGAAAAACAAAGAGAAAGGTTTTTATTAGCAAATATTTTGCTATAATCAACACTGTAAATCTTTGACTTTTAGTGAGGTTTGTGAAATCAATTCTGACCCTAAACATCTGAGGGAGCAGGAAGAAGAGAGAGGAAGCTGGAGAGGGATGTGAGTAGCACAGGGTGAGAGCATCCAAGGGAGTCGCCCTGCTGCAGACCACTGCTGGGTGACTGGACCTTATGTGTTCACTTGCAGTTAGTATAAGCTGGAGGTATTGGTTCATGATGAACCCAAACTTTGAAAACTAAGACTAGAATAATGCAAAGAGAGGCCTTACCGTGTTAAACTTTACCTAAGATTTCCTCCATTCTATAAGCGGGCTAGGCTGTCTGCTCATTCTTTGATTTCATTATTTCCTTAGCTCTAGGGAAGTGGGCTTGTTGTTTTTGTTGTTGTTGGGGTTTAGGGGGGTTGTTATTGTTGTTTGTTTTTTGTTTTGGTTTGGTTTTGAGATGGGATTTCTCTATGTTCTGGCTGTCCTGGAACTCATTATAGACACCAGGCCAGCATTCAGCTCACAGATTCCCTTGCCTCTGCCGGCTGAATTCTGGAAGCAAAGGTATGGGCCACTATTGTAAAACTTTAAGACAATTCTGAAGCCATTTCTGAACCCTCTCAGTACTTCCCCTCCTCCCCTGGGAACCAAGGACCTAACAGCTACACATGCACGTACTGAGATGTTGGGAACATTCCGTCTCCCTGAATAGGGGCAAGCTAACCCTTAGGTGTTGACTCAGTTACTGATGTTTTGACTCAGGCCCTGGGAAAGGGGCAAAGTGACCCTCAGATGTTTCCCCCTTACCTCATCTGATCTGGCAACCACTCTCCAGCCAATTATTGGTAATAGCCCTTTTGAATAAGCCAATCATAATAGTTAAAGAACAACCCCCAGACACCCCCTTCCTTCTGTGGGTTTTCCTTTTAAAAATAGCCTGAACCAACTATTCGGGCTCTTCCTAGCTTCCTGAATGCTGGAAGACCCTGAAGACCCTGTCATGACAGAATTAATAAAATCCTCATGCTTTTACATCAGCTGTGGTGTGAAGAGTGGTCTCTGGGAGCGTCTCCTTCTTGGTGGTTGGACTCTAGGGTCCAACACTATGCTAGGCAAGAAGGGTTTTATTTGTCAGTTTTGGGGGCCTTTCCCCTATGTTGTTGAGTTCTATTCAGAAAGTTACTGACTTTAACTGTATCTTTAGGGCTCCCTTCAGGCTTACCCTCCTCTGGTTAAAAGTCTTCTTTCCTGCCATTTAAAGGTTCTTTCCTAATTTCCCGACCTCTTCTCGTAGAAATGCACAGCAATTGGTAGCCTGAAATCATGTATGGTAGAACATGGTGTGTTTATCTTTCTTTGTATTGGAAATTTATCCTAAAATTTTTAAATATACTTTTCAACATACATGAAATCGAGGCTGGAGAGATGGCTCAGAGTTTAAGAGCACCTGCTGATCTTGCAGAGAACCTGGGTTTAATTCCCAACATCCACATGGCATCTCACACCACCTGTAATACTAATTCCAGGGGATCTAACACTGTCTTCTAGACTCCCTTGGCATTGTACACATGTATTGCACATAGAGACACACAGGCACACAAGCATATATACATATAAATAAAAATTATACAATTAAATATATGAAATCAAAATACATACGAAAATTTTCAAGTAATATAGCCTGACATCAAGTTGTTGGCAGGCTGCTTTTCCTTCTGAAGATAAAGGCGAAGAGTTTTTTCCTTCCCTTTTGAGTTCCTACAGGTTTCCCACCTCCCTTGCTCAGTCACGCTTCCTCCGTTTTCAGCTAAAACCCATAAAGTCCATCTGAAATCACTGGTCTAGCGTTAGAATGTACCACTGTGGTCTGATGCCTTCAGTCCACATGTGTAACTCAGAGTAAGTTCATTAAGAATTCATAACTGGATTGCAGGTAAAATTTCCTTTTATGGTAAAAATATTTATTGATGAACTCCAAGAACAGACATCGATAGATATTATCTATTTTATCAATGATACAAATTATCTTAAAACTTTCTGACTCAATAAATAAATAATAATTATTACTCATGGTCTGGGGCCAGGAAACCTGGATGCTTTTCCTGGTGGATCTGGAGCAGACTCTGATGAAGCACAGGGGACTTACTGGCTTGGATTGTGATCGTCTTAAGTTTGACTTGAGATGGGTGTCTCCTTACACTCCATCTCACAGTTGTTTGCACACCACTGTGTGTCTTCATAGTGCATGACTTTGACCTGCTCGCAAGGCAGCCTTTAAAAGACACACAGAGCACCGGACTGTGGCAGCACACACCTTTGATCCCAGCACTCTGGAGGCAGAGGCAAGCGGATGGCTGTGAGTTTGAGGCCAGCCTAGTCTACAAGAGATAGTTTCAGGACAGGCTCCAAAGCTACAGAGAAACGCTGTCTCAAAAAAAAAAAAAAAAAAAAAAAAAAAAGGAAAAAGACATCCAGAGCTTTTGAAGCATTTGAGCCTATTAAGACAGACAGAACCCATTCCCCAGGGGAATTACTGTGGCTATTCTCAGCCACAGTATTTTTTTCTAGTCAAATCTGAGAAAAAAGCTTAAACTCTTGCATCTGGCTCCCTACAAACTCCTCCAGGCACCTCTTATTTCTAACAATCTTGCTGTCTGTTATTTTGCTTTATTAATATCACCATGCATGTGACTTCTTGAGGAAACCTCTGAATTCTTCTTGGGAATAATCAAACTTGTAATTGGCATAGCTATAAGAACAATGTCAAACACTCCCTAATGTTATAAATATCATATTGGAAGTTTTTAGCATGTTCTGTTGCTCATGGAATTTTTATCAGCCCCACAAATGTGATTGAGTGGGGCTGTGAATACCAAAGAGAAAGGATCTCTTGACATTATCATGAAGGGTGGTTTTAAGAAGTTAAGTGTTCGTTTTCTGGTGCCTTCTTCAATTTCTTTCTTCAAAGATTTAAAGTTCTTGCCATACAGGTCTTCCACTAGTTTGGCTAGAGTTATTCCAAGATATTTTATATTATTTGTGGCTGTTGTGAAGGGTGATGTTTCTCTGATTTCTTTCTCAGACTGTTTATCATCTGTCTAAAGGAGGGCTACTATTTTTTGAGTGAATCTTGTATCTTGCAACATTACTGAAGGTGTTTAAAATGGAAATATCTCCCATGCTCTTGGGTAATAGAATTAACATAGTAAAAATAGCATTTTACTAAAAGCAATGTACAGATTCAATGCAATGCCCAGCAAAATTTTTCACAGACCTCGAAAGAGCAATACTCAACTTTTCATATGGAAAAGCAAAAGCCTAAGATAGCCAAAACAATTCTGTACAATAAAGGAACATCTGGAGACATCAAAATCCATGACTTCAAACTCTACTTCAGAGATACAGGACTGGAAACAGCTTGGAATTGGCACTAAAAACAGACAGGAGGACCAATGGAAATGAATCGAAGACCTGGATATCAATCCACACACATACAATTTTTGACACCCGATTTTTGACAAAGAAACAAAAAGTATAAACTGAAAAAAATATATTCAATAAATCAATGGTGCTGACATAATTGGATATCAACATATAAAAAAAATGAAAACAGATCCATATCTATCACCATGCACAAAACTCAATTCCAAATGGATCAAAGACCTCAACATAAAGCGAACCACCCTGAACCTCAAAGAAAGGAAAGTACATTTGAACACTTTGGCACAGGACACCACTTCCTAAGTATAACCCCAGTAGCACAGACACTGAGAGCAACAATTAATAGATGGGACCTCCTGAAACTGGGAAGCTTCTGTAAAGCAAAGGACACGGTCAACAAGACAAAACGACAGAATGGGAAAAGATCTTCACCAACCCCACAATTAAACAGAGGGCTGATCTCCAAAATATACTAAAAAAACTAAAGAAATTGGTCATCAAAAGAACAAACAGTCAAATAAAAAATGGGGTACAGACATAAACAGAGAACCCTCAACAGAGGAATCTAAAATGGCTGAAAGACACTTAAGGAAATGCTCAATATCCTTAGGCATCAGAGAAATGCAAATCAAAACAACTCTGAGATTCCATCTTATACCTGCAGAATGGCCAAGATCAAAAACACGGATGACAGCTTATGCTGGAGAGGATGTGGGGTAAAGGAAAAACTCCTCCATTGCTGGTGGGAGTGCAAATGTACAGACATTTTGAAAATCAGTATGGTGATTTCTCAAAAATTTAGAAAACAAACTTCCACAAGACTCAGTAGATACCCAAAATATGTTCAATTATACCACAAGGTCATTTGCTCAACTATTTTTATAGCAGTATTATTTGTAGTATAGAGAACCTGGAAACAATCTAAATGCCCCTTGACCAAAGAATGGATAAAGAATATGTGATATATTTACACAATGGATTACTACACAGAGGAAAAAATAATGACATCTTGAAATTTGAGGCAAATGGATGGATCTAGAAATCATCATACTGAGTAGTGTAACCCAGTCCCAGAAAGAAAGCTATAATATGTACTCACTCATAAGTGGCTTTTAGACATAAAGCAAAGAAAACCAGCCTAAAATTCACAATCCCAGAGAACCTAGACAACTAAAAGGACCCAAACAGAGACTTAGATAGATCTAATCTACATGGGAAGTAGAAAAAGACAAGATCTCCTGAGTAAACTAGGAGCATGGGGATCATGGGAGAGGGTAGAATGAAAGTGAGGAGGGAGGGAGGGGAGCAGAGAAAAATATATAGCTCAATAAAAAACAATTAAAAATCTAAAAAAAGAAAGAAATCCAGTGTCTTATTAAGGTAGCAAATATTAAGAAAAATAGTAGTGCCGTGGTAAATACCAGTTTATTGGGAAGTTCTTGTTTATTCATACTTTCTCTTGATAGAGGGTAATGTACTATTTAACTTTCTCCTTTCTAAGTTTTGCGAATCTCATTTTAATCTATTATTTTATTAATGAATTCCAATTTTGTTGTAAAATTTAAGACTCTGCCGTCAAATCCTAATGATAACTTACTGCGATTCCTCATAACAATTGCAGGGATTAGAGCCTTACACCATGGTCCTTATCTGACTATAAGTTTTATATGTGGCATGGAGGAAATTTTTATTTAGTATGTTGCTGTCTGAGCTCCATTTATCCGAAAGGACTCTCATTTCCCCTGTTAATGTTAGCGTTGGAACACTTTTCGGTCCACCAGGAAAACACAAACTCACGCCTGCCCCTTCAGTTCTGTCTTGGTGATCCATAGTTCAGCACTAATGCTAGCATAACTGAGAGCAGTCACCTAGGAGTGAGTTCAACAGCAGCAGCCACGAGTGCTCTGAACTGATATTGAGGTACAGACCGATAGGGGTATACTTCTATTGTGACATTTTTTGTAAACACATTCTTTGGGTTCTATTGTAAATCTGTTGCATGTCAGGGTACAGTGCTTATTGTTCATAAGTGAAGCTTGGGATTTGGTTCCTTACTCCATAAAAGAAAATAAAAATGTTCATTTCATATCGATTGTTGCAAGTATATAAAATACAGCTGATTGTGGCTAATTTTGCTTCCTTCATTTTTTTCTAGCACACTTATTACCAAATAGTTCCTATGAACTGTTTCAGTATTTTACACTTCTAAGACTGTGTTATCCCAAGTATTGTTTACTTCCTGCTTGATAATCAAGATTTTTTTGAATTTATAAACTTTTTTTGTACCTCAGATCCCAATTATAATCTCCAGTCCAGAGTTGAATAGAAATGATACAGACACAGTCTTTCTTATATCTAATGTTGTATGAGTAGTGTTCCACTTGTCACTATTAAGTATAATGTTCTTTATGACATCTTCCTCCCCCCATAGAGAAGAGAAGCTCTTTATATAGCTGTGAGATTTTCTATTTCTTTTCTACTTTGTTGAATATGTTTATCATGAAAATGTGGCCTGCTTTGACATTCTAATTCTCAGGCTATTTGAAGGGATCACTTGAAAATCTTCCAAGAATCACTGATTGTTGGATGTAAAACTTGCTTTGTATTTCTGTGAGAAAGCCATTCGATTCAATTTTTAATTCTTTTTATTTGTTGCTGGGCTTGGTCTGATGGCATTCTGTTGTCACATTCAAGACAGATCCACATACATTTTCTCCACTGTTTATTTTTGCTTTTAGAAAAACTGGCAAGATCTGACCTGAATGGAAAAATCAATTGGGAAGCGTTTCTCATCTTATTTATTTTGTGAGATTTTATAGATGGATATTGTTAATTACTTTTTCCATGTTTAGTAGAATTTACCAGAGAAACCATTTAAGTCTAGACTTTCTTTGGGATAGCTTTCGTCTGGCCAGTAATCCTTGGTATCCTGTCCTTATTGATAGATTATTGCTTCTCGAGTTTGTACTTTGAATTATGTCTTTCTACAAATTCACTTGTTTTGTCTAAGAGATCTAAATCATGGAATTCTTCATGTTATCTATGTGAATTTCTGGCAGTTTCATAGTAACATTTCCCCTGCTGTTATTCTAAGTGATCAACTTGGACCTATCTAATGTTTCTCAGACATCAGAACCAAGGCTTACGTTGCCAAAAGAGAAAGATCCATAATTAGATCCTGCTTTCAAAAGTTATTTATTTATTGTATGTGAGAGGTGTGCATGTGTGTGTGTGCTATGTGTGCATAAGCACCAAAGCATATGTCAAAGCAGAGGTCAAAGGGACAACTTGTGGGAGTCAGTTTTCTCTTTCCTACAAGTGTATCCTGGGGATCAATCTCATGTCATCAGCCTGGTGGCAACAGTCTCTCCCAGCTCAGTATTCTTGCTTGACCTCCAGGCTCAAGTGAAGAGGCAGGCCATTTTAGCACCATCTCAAATCCTTGATAATCATTTCAAAATGCTCAATCTCGAAAGTAAAATAAAACCCCAACAGTATGCCATTGGAGGAAGCTTGGGGGCGCATTCTAGTATTGATATGGAAAAGAAGAGATAAAAATAGACATATGAAAATGCTGATACTATAATCCATATATGTTAGAAACTTTGAAGTATTGGCAAATCTTGTGAAGGATAAGTGAGCAGAACTGGCTTCTCAGTGAAATGAGATACAGAGAACAAGACACCTTTGGAGGAGAGAAGCCATCAGATTCCCTAGAACTGGAGTTATTGGTGGTTGTGAGCCACCCAATGTGTGTGATGGGAATGGAACCCACATTCTCTACAAAAGCAGCAAGCCCTCTTAATCATTTTGCCAACTCTCCAGCCCCTTCTCATTACAAAATTTACAGGGGCTTGATTTGTTTTGAGTCCTGAACCATCTTCTTTAAATTGGTTTTATTTATTTATTTAATAAAAAGAACTTCCAAATGTGTGGCCCTTCAGTCCTCTTAATAGCCCTATACATGTTTTTCATGCAGATTCTGCACTGTGAATCAACAGTCCCTGGGGAATGTCATCCTTTGTTTCTGTATGTTACATTCCTTGCTGGGATTTTATCTTCTCCACTGAGTAAAATGAATCTTCAGAGGAGTTCTTTGTCCTTGTAGGCTTTTCATGGACCTCTGACATCCTTCTGATTACATAGAACACCCGTGTGTCAAAGCCTATGACAAGAAGACTGTCTGAAGCAGAGCCTAGGGTTAAATGTTCCTTTGCGAAGAACACCGAAAACCTGTATTGGAAATCCGGCTCATTACTGTCACTGACCCCTGGTCTTCCTTTTCTGCCTATCTAGACTTCTAATATTTGACTACTTTTACCTTCTCTCTGCTAGTTTGCTCTCATCAGTTCATTTTCCCTAAAACAAGTAAAATACCAAGATATTCATAAAACCCTATTTCTGGAACATTCCTCTTGGCGTTGTATCTAGATTTATCCTGGTCTAGTACTATTGCCAAATGTTGTTTTAAATAATTGGATCTTTTACATCACCAACAATCTGAAAAAAATTCCCATTTTGTACCAACTTGAGGAGAAAGCACTATCAATAGCCAACCAATCAAGAGTCACTTGTTTGGAGTTGTAAGATTATCATGAAGGTAGGAATCTCATCCTTTTCTGTCTGACTTCAATATTGTTTATTATATGTATAAACCTGTTCAACAGGCATACCATCTGAGGATATAGCTCAACTGGTAGGGCACCGATCTACCTTATGAAGCGTAGAATGTGATCTCTGACAATGCATTAACTAGGTATTACTGTGCACATCTGTAATCCCTGTATGTGGGAGGAGGTAAAGGCAGGGATAGCAGATGTTCAGGGTCATCTTCAGCTACTCAGTGAGATCAAGGCTAGCCAAGACTCCATAAGAGTACCTGAAACAAGACAGAAGACAGAAAATATGTTTATTAATTAATCTATTTTAAAATTTATTATATATTTCTTTTTGGGTTGGTCTCGGGCTTCAGAAAGAACAAATAATATAGTAGGAATGTATTTGAAAAGAAAATTAATAATTTGTGAAGTCACTAAGCATTTTAGCTGTATGAGAAATGCACACATGAACACACACACACTCACACACACACACACAAGCACACCCACTCACAAACATAGATGCATACACAGGACTTTTATAATTTAGAAAACCTGCTTATTTAAGACTATAATTCATTGCCTTATCGCAATAAATAACTTAAAGGTACCCATGCTGTCTTCTGCAACAGCACAAAAATTAACTAATGGCCAAAAGCCTGTTTTTTTTCAGATTCTATTTATTCAATTGTCATTAATCACTTGAAATTTACCCTCATAAAAACTTAGGATTAATTGTGGGTATGATTAAAAAGGTTCTTTGAAACAGTAAAGCAAGTTGTAAATATAAATGTAGTTATTTTCACTCAATAACTGTGTGTTTATATTAAAATTTTGCAGGGTATATTACTTTTCATTGTACAGACTAAAGATTGCCCCTGAAAAAGGACCTGATTTAAATAAAAATGTTAGATTTATACATGTTTTGTAAACTTTGTTTTTAATTTTGTCAGTATCTAAATTTATGGGTATATCTTAAATGTTAAAAAAAAACACAGGTATTTATCTACTTACCTAGTCTTTCTTCACTTTAAAGCTACTCACTGTGAATATTCTGTCAAAAGAGTGATGCATTCCTGTGTTGGCAGGAAACATCAGTGTGCAGCTGGTCATGGCAGCTCAGACCTGTAACACTCATGTTAGTGGCTGCTGAAAGAGCATTGCCTGGAGTCTGTGTCAAGCTTGGGCTACACAATCAGTTTTAGGGAGCCTGGGCAACAGATTGAGATGCTGTATTAAAAAATAAAACTAAACTCATAGCTGTTAAAGGACAATTAACATTTTAAAATATAATTTGATTCAGTCCTTGATGTTTTCTTCATAAATTATCACTTCAAAATTATGGATTTTATTTACTGCATTGTTTTAGTATTATGGAATGGAGTCTTTTAAAATCAGTTGCCATTATTTCTTCAACTTGATAGATCAATGTGTATTTTTTCTAGTGCTATATATTAAATAATGTGGAAAGACCTCATTAGCTTGCTTTGTATATCTCTAGACCATCCAGTTTATTGAGGAGTCTCAGTAGACTTCAGCCTCATTGTTTATAAAATAAGGACAATTATGGACTAGAACTATCACTAAGATCTATTAGATACTCCCTAAATATCCACTTGTTAGCTGGAAGTCCCTCTTTCCTAAATTATAGGCATCCTTACCACCTTTAAGATTAATTTTGCTCTTCTATTTACAGCTTTCCAGAAAAAAAATTATTCAGTTGCACTTGTACTAGTTGTTGCATGCTAATTTATTTTGTTCTACACCTCAAATATAAAGTAAAATTATACAAGACAGGAGAGATAAATTTACCAATTAAGTCACAAACAATGGAAACATGGCTTTATTTCTATCACTCTCAAAACTGCCAAATAACTTGGAAATTTCCACTAAAAGTTCACATCTGATAGCATTATTGGGTTATTGCCCCAAAGCCTGAGAGGATGGCATTAAATAATAATCAATGTTGTATTCCTAATTATGTGCCACCACAGAAATATGTGTATGTGTGTGAGAAAGATCAGAGACAGAATGCATGTATTCAGATATATTCTTTCTACCACATCCATGAAATACTGATAGTACAGAAGGTATCATAAAAGTGAACTTCCTTATTCTACCTGAGTATCATTATGTTGGAGCAATAGTATTTTGACAGGACGTACTGTTCTGTTCATTACTGAGACTATTTTCCAAATTTTTTAAAGATTGTCTTGAGTTTTATTTTTTATTATTTATGTGTATGTACGTGGATTTGTGCAATAAGAACAGATACGTGGTGAGTCAGAAGAGGACGTCACATCCTTTGGAGATGGAGTTACAGATAGCTGTGATACTGTTGATATCAGTTCTGGGAAACAAGTCTGGGTCCTCTGAAAGAGCAGCAAATGCTCTTAACTGCTGAGGCCCCATAGTTATTTTATATAATGTTTTTTTTGATTTTTTTTATTAACTTTTATTTATTTTTTTTCCATACATTGTTTTGTTTTATTTTTTCCATTCAAGAACATAATTAAAGATAAAAAAATTTTTTTTCCTTTCTTCCCCTTCTCCCGGTCCCCTCCCACTACCCCCCACCCCTCCTCCCTCCCCCTTTTTCCTTGAAAGAGGGCATGGTGCCCTGCCCTGTTGGAAGTCC
>PVIU01030212.1:0-16408 GCA_004026605.1 Ondatra zibethicus | reverse complement strand
CCATGTTCCCAGAAGTTAGATTGCAAATGTGTGCTAACATACGTGGAATTTTCTGTGGCTGATGAGGATCACAACTCAGGTCATCATGCATGTACTGATAGAACTTTTGTGTAAGTCTCCTCAAGAAATATTTTGAACCTAAAAGAAAATTTTCATTGAATATATATTTTATATAGTTTCCTCATTTGACCCAGTTATCAAGGAATATTATACAAATATTACTAAGTAAAGTAAGAGGCAGTATTGAATTGCTTCAAAAATATATGAAAATTAAAAAAATAATAAATATTGCCTTTTTCTCCATGAACCTTTTCATCATAACTTTACTAATAATTTTTGGCATAAATTTTAATGATAGAAGTTAATTTCCAAATGTCACATATGGTTTAAAACTCTATTGCCTAGAACTGTTCTTATCAGTAAAAAAGATTTATGCAAACACCATAACATCTTCCTCTAAAGAATTACTAAATATACTTCTTTTTCGAATACAAATAATTACTAATCTACCTATATGTATAAATTTAATCTAGTACATGTTTATACCAAAATATGATTCATATAATATATATTGGGTGTGTGTTCCCATTTAACATATAAAAGTGTTAAAATGTATAACCTACTCATAGTGGTTATAGTTCATTAATTATAAATAATGCATTTATTTTCTTTTTGTTTTTATGACCATTTATGCTGCAATATTTCTTATGCAATAAATGTTTTTCATCAAGCTGCCTACTTTACTCCCTATATACTTATCATATACCTACTGGAAGGAAAGTGTTGATCTTTATGCAAAAAGATGCAGTAATAACTGGTGTCTTCTGATTGTTGACAATGCTGGGGGGTTGTTGTTTTTATCTTAATGCGAATGTGAATTAATAATCTTTAAGTTCTGACACTTTATATTTTTTCTAAGTGTTATACAACAGTTTTCTACCTGATGGAACATCGTGAGGAGTGGGAGGAAGAACTTAGGTGGTTAAACTAAAGTATGACTATGATCAGGCTTTACATGGCATGGGTACATGGCAGCTTAAAGATTATCTTCAGTGTTGTTTTAGTCAAATAAATTAACACTTGTAGTTGACATCATAAACATAAAATATTATTATAATGCAATAAACAATACCTATGCGATTCTATGTGCCCAACACAGTGTTATGTTTTCTATTTCTAATCATCACCATCATCACCTTAATAAATATATTCTGAATAAGTAGTAAAGACTATATGGTTTAGCTATCATCCATACCAAGACTTAACAGGAGCAATGGCAGCATGGACTCATCACTACTCATTAAAAAGAAATAAAAAAATATAATAAGAGGAACAGGCCGCATTCCCGGTGCCCTGCTAGCTTAACCCCCGAAATAATTACACAGAAACTGTATTCATTAAATTACTGCTTGGCCCATTAGTTCTAAACTCTTATTGGCTAACTCTTACATATTCATTTAACCCATTTCTAATAATCTGTGTAGCATCATGAGGTTGTGGCTTACCGGGAAAGATTCCTAACTAGCGTCTGTCTCAGGCAGAAAAAACATGGCATCTGCCACACTGCCCATCTTCCCAGAATTTCATTCAGTCTACTCCGCCTACCTGATTTCTGCCCTATCAAAAGGCCAAGGCAGTTTTCTTTATTCACCAATGAAAGCAACACAAATACAGAAAAACCTCCTACACTATTTCCCCTTTTTCTGTTTAAACAAAAAGGAAGGCTTTAACACAGTAACATTACATAAAACAAAACAGTTATCAAAGGAAGAATTACAGTTACAATATTTATATATACTTTATCTTTTGTCATAACTAAGAAAAACTTTAACTATCTATCTATTCTTCAATTGCATCAAAGACTCCAGAAGGATATAATATATTATAAGTAAACAAGAAATAAGCAACTTCCAAAATTCTAGAAATGACAAAGACATTTTGCTTCCTGGACAGTCACCCAAAGTTTTTTTGTACCATTGGGGCATCCATCTTCAGCCTACAGGCCCATAGTATCCAGAAGACTTTTTCATGAAGCAGAAAAATTTCAAAGACAGTTCAGTCACTTTCTTCTGTGTCTCACAGACTCTTTCATGAATAAGGAACCCCGAAGGATCATCTCACATTTAGGCAAGTTCAGCAGTCCTAAAGGTATGTTACTTTGGAGAAGAGATTTTGCTTTTGTTTCCATAGGAAATGAGAAACTGTGCATTCATTTTGATTTAAGAAAACTCAGCTTTGATCAAGGAAGACCACCTGGGAAATCTCTGGTAAGAACAGATGACCCAGATGTCTGATTTCTACATCCAGAACAGATTCAAGATGTTGCCTGAGATGATCAAGCCTCACAGGATACTCCAGTCAGGACTTGATCATAACTCTAAATTTTCTTTAGGTCCCCATAAGATTATCAGCATCCCCAACCAGCAGGAAGTAGCCTGGAATACTACGCCCACATTCCCAAAAAATAAACTATGGATATTTCCCTTTGTTTGAAAAAAAAGGGGGGGGAATGGCCAGAAGAATTGTCTGTATTCTTTCAATCATGTTTTAAATGAATTCTGATTGGCCAGGAAGGAAGTATAGGTGGGACAACCAGACAGGAAGTAAAGGTGGGTCAATGAGAACAGGAGAATTCTGGGAAGAAGGATGCTTTTTCTGCAGTCCTGCCCAGACCACCTAAGAAGCAGGATGTGACCTGCCCCGCTGAAAAAGGTACTGAGCCATGTGGCTAACATAGATAAGAATAATGTGTTAATATACATTATAAGAGCTCATATGAAGCCTGAGCTAACTAAGTTTATAACTTATGGAGACCCCTGTGTGATTTTCTTGGGGACTTGCCAGCTGTGGGAACCAGGCAGGACAGAAAACCCCAACAAGCTGGCCTTCATGTTACAACAAAATCTTAGTTTTGAAATAAAAATTATGAGTTATGATACATATACTTTACTTGCAGCTTTATCACAGTCTTGATAAATATACATATTCTTTTGAAACTATAACAATAAAGTCAAAAATTATCTCTTTATTTTGAAATGCTTTGCATGTCGAATTCACCACTTACCAAGCTTCATGCAATGACTTCTCTGAGAATACAGAGACCACTACAGCTGACATCAAGTACTTGCAGCTTGCTTTTTTTTTTCTTTTTTTTAAAACTAAAATGGAAAGTTGAGATTCAGTTACTTCATTTATTTCTTAATTTTTCTAAAGCATTTGTACTTACTGAAAATGTTTCCATTTGTTTATTACTTTTCATTTACCAACTGACCTTATTGATTGCTGTAGAGGAAAATTATTCTTTGCTAACAAGCATTCGAGATCACATTTCATATTCTCTTGGTTATATAAGTAGAAATGGACCTGCTGGTTTGAACAATAGGGAATATTTATCCAATCAAGTATTTTCAACTATGTCTCAGGTTTTTCACATATTAAACAGTAAATGAAAATATTCTGTTTGCTATATCCTTGAAAATCCTGTGGATGTTCCTTAAGCCCTTGACACAAGTAAGTCTAACCTGTGTCCCACTTTTCAAGGTGTTTTGTATTCAGTGACAAAAGTTATTCATTGTGAGATATTTTAGCTTTTTTGTTGTTGTTTTTTGTTTTTGTTTTTTGTTTTTTGTTTTTTTTGTTTTTTTTTTTTTGAGAAATGGTTTCTCCATGGCTTTGGAGCCTATCCTGGAACTAGCTCCTGAAGACCAGACTGGCCTCGAACTCACAGTTATCTGCCTTTTTCTGCCTCCCAAGTGCTGGGATTAAAGGTGTGTGCCACTACTGCCCGGCTTAACTTTTTTAATAATAAAGCATTGATATCAGGTATCACCGAGTGTACCTGAATCATGAAATTCATCTGGTATCTTACTATTTTCCTTCATATTCACCAATATTAACTTAATCTATCTCATTACCAGCTTCAAGGAAAATGGTGTCATAGATTCCAATCATTGTCTTTAATGTCCCTGTATGATTTTCAGAATTTATATAAGCCAAGTTTGTATTTCTTCCTTTTTTGAAATATTTTTATATGTAATATATCATGAATATAATTTCTGCCAACTCTATTACTCCCCATTCCTACCTACCTTCTTCCTTCCATCCACATTTATCCCTTTTCTATTTCTCATTAGAAAACACACATTTCTAAAGAATGATTAAAATAAAATTGTAAAACTAACATATTGGAACTGCACAAAACAAACAAACAAGTTCCCAATAAAAGCACAAGAAACAGAGAGATGATGAGATTCACTCATTCCCATACTCAGAAATGGCACAAAAGCAGTAAATTGGAAGTGAAACAAATTACCCCAAATCTTATATGGTTAAAATAGAGAAAAACATATACATAAAATAAAATAAAATGAATTACAATAACAAATATGTTTTAGAAAACAAAATAGAAATTCCTGGTATATTATAATACAAGAACCCTCTGAAGATATACTTGAGTATGTTTTTCATCTAAAGCTGGACATGTGTCGCTCATTTAAGAGTGATTTGTTTACTCAGTGATACTCTCTTGAAGAAACTAAGTTATCATTGGCAAGTGAATACCAACTGGAAATTGCTTCTGGGTTAAAGATAGAACATGTGTCCACTTCTCCTTTATTCTCTAGGACCTCCACTTGCTGCAAATGCACAAAGGCCTTGTGCATGTTGCCTCCATCTCTGTGTTCATGTGTGTTCCAATAATGCTTATTTAAATGGGCTGTTTCCTTGGTGCGCCATATTTCCTCTGACTTCTACACTCGTTTCTACTCTTCTGAAGGATTCCTTGACCACTGAGAGGAAACAAAGCAAGGTGTGCGTGTGTGTGTGTGTGTGTGTGTGTGTACACATGTTGTCTCTATAAAAGGAAAATTCAAGAGATAAACATTGGACATGAATTACATGAGGATTTTTAGAGTTCTGGAGTAGGGGGTTTTCAATGGGGATTTGACAGGCAAATGAGAAAATATACAGAAACAGAAAAATAGTAACAAGTTGGTCACGGTAACCTGAAACAAATACATGATTGCAAGGTGGTCACAACAAGGCCTTCCTAACAAGGTTATCTTAATTCAGTAGTTATATTAAGGATGTCATAACAATAGATGGTAATTATAACCCTTTTAAACAAAGGCATGGTTGCCATTTCCTGGAACAGGCAGCACAGAACCATTTGTAGTTAGGGTTAGAGGTCAGTCATAGACCATTCCATGAGAAACAGACTTAATCATAAACAGTAATGAATCTAGTTTGTCTTTACTATAAGATAGCTTTCAAACCTAAAATGGAGTAAGGTAGTTTATCAAAATGTACTGTCTTCAGCAATGGGACCTTGCTGTCCATTTGTGGAGAGAAACCTTAGTCTTGTCAATAGGCTGTGTTGTTTGGAGATTTGCATGGGACCTCTTTGATCACAAACTCATATTTGTAAGTTATTTCTGTTATTGGAAAGCCTCATTTTTAACAAGAGATGTTCAATTGTGCATTTTCTCTTCCATTATTGATGATGTCATTTACATTATTTACAAATATGTATATATTTTAGGAAGCTTCTATTGTATCATTATTTGAAACTGCCTCTGAAATGGCCCTTAATTATTTTAAGAATCCTACATGAATGAAACATTACATAAACAATTAGCTTATTTACGGCATAAGATTTATTAAAGTGTTTTCTGTTCCTTCTAAAATTTCAACAAAATGCTGTCATTTCAAATTTCTTTATTGTAGAATTTCACAATCAAAAATGGTTTATATTTTATTTCATATTTTCAGTAGTCCTTTCCAAATCTACCTCCTGCCCTTCTTCACACCGCCTGCCTGGCCTCCTGGGAAGCTGATGCCTAAGGATTATTCAGCAGGGATGCTCCTCTGCCTCACTGATCTATAGTTGCAGTGTTTGTAATGATCTGAAGGGGGTATAGTCTGCCTAATTCTCCTTTTCCTGTCTTTGTAGGATGAAATGGAATTTGCTCTTACAGGATAGTTAAATTCTTCAAAAGGAACCTATTCTTCAAGACCTTCTTCCATATTTACATTTAAAAAAATACAATTCAATATTGAAGCTTACTATTCTCAGAATGAAAAACATAAATTTCATTAAATATAAGCCATTAATATATTCGAGTAGAAAATTTTTATTCTTAATACTAATGCAGAGTAAGTAATTAAATTTACTCAGTAACATATTTAATTAGAGGACTTCATCCAATATCTTGTGCATTTCTTGATATAAACTGAAAATTATTAAAGATCCTGTAAGTTCTAGGAAAAAATTCAGTTTTCACTCAGTATCTTTCAAAGTTTGACATTCAAATCTTTTATTTTTTCCCAGAACAGATGTGCAATTCATTTAAATTTATTATTATTTCAGTGGTGTTGTATTATATGTCAGAGTATAATAAATCTATATTCAATATGCATTAATTTATCAGTTTCCATACCAAAACACAAAGATATATTAATTGTTTATATTTATGGTAAAACTTGTAATCTTTCACCAGTTATACAGTGGATATTACTCAAAACAGAACCATTAGTATTTCCCTCTCCTTACCAATTAGCATTAATATTATCATTAAAAATAAAAAATAATTAATAACATAATCCAATTAGTGTTATCTCTCTATATATGGATATGAAATTTTCCATTGAAATATGACCCACCTGCCAAAGAAGAAAGAATATTGATAAGGTGTACCAGAAGAAAAAGTTTTAGGGAATGTGAGGTGAGGACAATTGAAATGTTTTGAATGCTTATAGAAAATACTCAAAGAATAAATAAAAAGTATTAAATTAAAAATATAAATGACTGCTTTCTAAAATTTATATTCCCTGCATTTATTATGTTTAGGTATGTTCCTTATATCCCTGCTCCCTCCAAGACCTTTATCATGAAGGGATGTTGTATTTTTTCAAATGCTTTTTCTACATCTAATGAGATAATCATGTGGATTTTATTTTTCAGTTTATTTATATGGTGGGTTACGTTGACAGATTTTTATATGTTGAACCATCCTTGCATCTTTGGGATGAAGCCAATTTGATCATGGTGGATGATGGTTCTGTTGTGTTCTTGGATTCGATTTGCCAGTATTTTATTTAGTATTTTTGCATCAATGTTCATGAGTGAGATTGCTCTTTAATTCTGTTTTTTAGTAATGTCTTTCTGTGGTTTGTGTATCAGGGTAATAGAAGCCTCATAAAAAAAAGTTTGGCAATGTTCCTTCTGTTTCTATTGCATGGAATAATTTGAGGAGTATTGGTATTAGTTCTTTGAAAGTCTTGTAGAATTCTGAGCTGAAACCATCTGGTCCTGGGCTTTTTTTGGTTGGGAGACTTTTGATGACTCTTTTTATTTCAGCATTTATAGGTCTGTTTAATTTGCTTATCTGGTCTTAATTTAATTTTTGTAAGTGATATTTATCCAGAAAGTTGTCCATTTCCTTTAAGTTTTCCAATATTGTGGAGTGCAGGTTTTCGAAATATGACCTGATGATTCTCTGTATTTCTACTGTGTCTGTTATTATGTCTCCCTTTTCATTTCTGAATTTGTTAATTTCGATATTCTCTCTCTGCCTTTTATTTAGTTTGAATAAAGGTTTGCCTATTTTGTTGATATTCTCGAAAAACCAACTCTTTGTCTTACTGATTCTTTGTATTGTTTCTATTTTGTTGATTTCAGCTCTCAATTTGATTATTTCCTGCTGTCTATTTCTCTTAGGTGAGTTTGCTTCTTTTAGTTCTAAAGTTTTCAAATGATCTGTTAATTCACTCGTGTGGGATTTTCCCAGCTTCTTTATGTAGGCATTTAGTATTATGAACTTTACTCTTAACCCTGCTTTCATTGTGTCCCATAAATTTGGGTACATTGTGTTGTCATTTTCATGGAATTTTAGGAAGTCTTTAATTTCTCCCTTTATTTCTTCCATGACCGATTGATGATTCAGGTGAGCATTGTTTAATTTCCATGTGTTTATGAACTTTCTGGAATTAGTATTGCTGTCTACTTCTTGTTTTAAACCATGGTGGTGTGATAAGATACATGGGGTTAATCCAATTTTTTTTTATTTGTTGAGGTTTGTTTTGTTATCGAGTATGTGGTCAATTTTTGAGAAGGATCCATGAGGCGCTGAGAAGAAAGTATATTCTTTTCTGTTTGGATGGACTTCTATAAATGTCTATGAAGTCCATTTGAGACATAACATCTGTTAGTTCCCTTATTTCTCTGTCCATTTTTTGTCTGACTGACCTGGCCAGTGGTGAGAGGGGAGTATTGAAGTCTCCCACTATTAGTGTGTGGGGTTTAATGTATGATTTAAGCTTTAGAAGTGTTTCTTTTACATATGAGGGTGCCTTTGTATTTGGAGCATAGATATTCAGTATGGAGATTTCCTCTTCATGGATTTTTTTCTGTGGCTAGTATGAAATATCCTTCTTTGTCTCTTTTGATTGATTTGTTTGAAGCCTATTTTGTTAGATGCTAGGATAGGTACACCCGCTTGTTTCTTAGGTCCATTTGATTGGAATATATTTTCCCAACCCTTTACTCTGAGACTATGTCTGTCTTTGAGGTTGAGATGTGTTTCTTGTATGCAGAGGAAGGATGGATTCTGTTTACATATCCAATCTGTTATCCTGTACCTTTTTATAGGTGAGTTGAGTCCATTAATATTAAGGGATATTAATTACCAGTGATTGCTATCTCCTGTTTATTTAGTATTGATTGTTGGTGATGTTAATTTGTGTGTTTTTCCCTTCTTTGGAATTTGCTGCTATGAGAGCATCAATTGTCTGTGTTTTTGTTGGTGTAGCTAACATTCTTGGGTTGGAGTTTTCCTTCAAGCACTTTGTGTAGTGCTAGGTTTGTGTCTGGGTATTGGTTAAATCTGGTTTTGTCATGAAATATCTTGTTTTGTCCTTCTACCGTGATTGAGTTTTGCTGGGTATAGTAGTCTGGCCTGGCATCCATGGACTCTGAATGTCTGCATGACCTTCTGGCTTTAATTGTCTCCAATGAGAAGTTAGGTGTAATTCTGATAGGTCCGCCTTTATATTTTACTTGGCCTTTTGTTTGCAGCTTTTAATATTCTTTCTTTACCCTGTATGTTTAGTGTTTTGATTATTATGTGGTGAGGGGCCTTTTTTTGGGATCCAGTCTATTTGGTATTCTGTAATTTCTTGTATCTTCATAGGCATATCTTTCTTATTCCTGATTTATAAAATTGTTTTTATACATTCTTTCAAATTTCTTCTTATCTTTTGGAAACATTAGGATATAGCACACATATAATTAATTCATTTGTCAGCATAGGCCTTCAGAGTAGAGAGATACTTTGGTAATTAGATCAGGGCACTAAGACTTCTATCTTATTATATGTTTTCTTGTAGTGGTTCCTCTTCATATGCATTTGTTTATGTTTTATAAGTTCATTTCATCATCATGATTTGTCCGTGTAAAAGCCTTAATCTATACTTAAAATGAAATAGTAGTAAATGTTTATTAAATAACCAGTTGAAAAGGTTTAGTATCATATTTTTTTAAATGTCACTCCTGTAATATGCAAAATTTATTTGCTCAGAATGACAAAAGTATACGCGAAACTTCTCCAGTCATGGCTGCACTGTTATTGATATTGCAGTCTAAAAAGATCTTTTCCCGCTTAATAACTGTAAAAATCATATTTTATTAGCAGTACATGCCAATGTAATATGCTTTCAAAATATCCCTCTATGGCCACAAAATTCAGAGAAATAGCATATTTTAAAAGTTGGTTTATGATGCTTAGCTCTCTTTTAAAAGCCAATTATTCTGGAATATCCTGGTACTAAAATGAATCACAATGGTATTCATCCACCAGAGACTCATGAAACACTTTCAGCGCAGAAAAGCAGTTTAGTTGGATAACAGATGGACTAAATGGCCCCCTGAATCCAATTTAACAAATATTGTTGTATCTGTTTTTCTAGTGAGGCTGCTTTGCTCTGAAAATCTTTTCTTAAAAACTGAAGAGCATTTGGAATCAAATATTGTTGCCTTTTATTAAACCAGAAATATATAGAATCATGAAGTATGAGAAAATAGTTGTTCACAGATGATGGCACAAGAGAAATCCATTACAATTTGTCAAGCCAGATCATATACATCTTAGTTTTGTTTCATTTTGTTTTGTTGTTGCTGTAATGAGAGGGCGGGCCTGCTTTTATCCCAGCTGCCCGGCTCCCGCTGTATTCCCGGTGCCTGGCTAGCTTATACCTGAAATAATTACACAGAAACTGTATTCATTTAATTACTGCCTGACCCATTAGTTCTAGCCTCTTCTTGGCCAACTCTCACATCTTAAACTAACCCATTTCTATTAACCTGTGTTTACCATGAGATTGTAGCTTACCGGGAAAGATTCAGCATGTCTGACTCTGGTGATTTCATGGTGGATCTCTATCGCTCTCTTCTTCCCAGCATTCTGTTCTCTTTTCCCTGCCTATCTAAGTCCTGCCCTATCAAAAGGCCAAGGCAGCTTTTTTATTTAACCAATGAAAACAACACAAATGTAGAAGGACCTTTTACACCCCACAATGGGCACCAATTTGTAGTAATGGAGGAGCAGGCAGGCCGCAGTTGCGGGCCACATTCCGGATGCCTGGCTAGCTTAACCCCCAAAATTATTACACAGAAACTGTATTCATTTAAAACAATGCCTGGCCCATTATATCTAGCCTCTTCTTGGCTAACTCTCATATCTTGCTTTAACCCATATCTATTAATCTGTGTATCACTACGGGGTCATGGTTTACCAGGAAGATTCTAACCTACGTCCATCTCAGGCCGGAGATTCATTGTGTCTGCCTGTCTTTCCTTCTTCCCAGAATTCTGTTCTGTCTACTCTGCCCACCTAAGGGCTGCTCTATCAAAAGGCCAATGCAGTCTCTTTATTCAACCAATAAAATCAACAGAAATACAGAAGGACCTCCTACACCATGTTGTGTGACTTATATGCCATACTTCTTATAGTTGACATACTTCTTTATGTATATTTATTGCCTTATTACTTAATTATAGTTTGAGCAAATTTTGTCCAAATAATATTAACTTATTTTGTTAAGTTTTCAACACATATGCATTATTATATCTAATGTCATTCTATGCTGCATATGATTATTTAAAAGCTACTTATTTTCTCAGTCTTAACCTTTCTCTCTCTCTTTCCTTTTTCCTTCAGTTTATAAATTTTAAGAAAACAGTTTTAAATAATTTTATAGTTAGGAAAGTAAGTTTTAGTGCACTGAGACATTTCTAATGTCCTAAACTGCAGAAGCACTATACATGCATCATTGAGGACCACTTTTAGAAGAAGTGTCGCAGACATTAGATTCTTAGATTATATAAAGGGCATGACTAGAAAAACTCTGGCAAATAAGCTAGAGCTTATTTTGACCATGTTTAAATTATTATAAAGCTATAGAAATTAACAATGATTTAAAAAATTCAATAGTATGCATATTTTTATTCAAATACTTAGAGGTGTCAACATTAAAATGATATGACTTTTAAAATTTCTTATTAAAAACAGAAATAAAATATTATGCTCTCACTGAGGCTTCCAGATGGCTCATTGGGCAAAGCCTGGCTGTATCGGCTTGAGTGTCTAACTTCAAATCTTGTATCTCCTGTTATAAAAGACAAAAAGGACATATGTGGTAGTTTGAGCATCAATAATCCAGGGCCCTTAAAACATAATAAGAGACAAAGACAAGTGAATGACTCTGTAGTTTGTGGAGTAGTTAAACTGGAGTATCAACAAAGTGAGAAATAATTAAGGCCATGATTCCAAAAGGTGGACAGAGAGAACCAAGCTCCAATAGTTGTTTTCTGAACTCTTCACAGTGCATATATCACAGGTATATGCGTGCATTTACACATATATAATGCTCCCAAACACACACACACACACACAGATGCACATACATATGTATAAAAGGAAGTAAAATGAAAATTACGGTCAGACTAAATTTAGTGTTCATTTTTCTCTATTTTTGTACAATAATTTTAGGTAATTGCAACATATAAATCATAATGGTACCAATTTTTATGAATTTATATTTCAAATTATAAGATACAGCTAGAAAGTAATTTATTTTATCACAATACAACTGAGGCACATACTCTGATAACATATATCATCTCTAATTTGTCTCATTCTTGCATACATTTGTGCAATTAGCTTATTTGCCAGAGTTTTTCTAGTCAGCATGTCTTTACTGCCATTGTGTAAACATCCTTTGCTTCTCCCTGAAATCACTGGCCTCATGCCCACCAGATGGAAGGTTATGCTAACTTCCCTAGCTGGGTATCAGAGAAAAATTGGATAGAGTTTATGGCCCTCAAATTTAAATACATGGCATAGTAACATAAGTTGGTAACTTTGTGGCATTATACACATTGTGGGTTATGATGTATACCACCAGAAGGCACAGAATTCTAGTTTTTTTCCATCTGTGGTTTAGATAACAAAATATTCTGCATCACAACATTTAAAAACTCTATAAAAGAAGTAAATGAAAGAGTGAGATCACATCCACAAATCTGGAGTTTAGTGGTTTAGGATTACTAAACCCTAATTTATTTGAATAAAAGTTATCATTTTCAAACATAAAACAATTAATATGCATAAAATATTAGCTTTGGAGGAATGTTTAATTTTCCAAATTTAGATACTGGCTCATTTAGTAGTACTGATGGTTATAAATGCTGATTAAACACACCTTGTGCTTTGCAGAGGACCTGAGAGAACTTCCCAGTAACCATGTAGGATGTATCACAATCACCTGTAGTTTCAGTGCCATGATAGTCATGTCTTCCTTTTATCCTCTTCTGGCCCATGCACTCACTGGTGCATCTTTCTCCTCCTCTTCCCAGAACGTATATAGTTAAAAATAAATAAATATTATATGCTGTATAAATCCATAATCATTTTGATTCTATTATAAATGCAGATAACTAATGATTGTGATTAATAAATATAATCATTAATTTACATATATAGAGACTTCTTAAGATACTTGATGTTATTTGTAACTGAGATTTTTTTCACTATGCTTTTCTTTTTCACTCTTAACCTAAAAGTTGGCTCTCAAACAACATACATCCATTTACAGTTCTTTGCAGTTATTTTACTAATTTTATTTTAGAATTGCCACATTGTAGGCAAACAGTGTGCACAGGGAAGTTTCAAGTAAAAGTCCCCAGGCCACAAAGGAAGAAAGCAGCTAAGATGGCTTGAAATGAGTATCAAGCCCCTGATCTTGTCACTCTCTGTTATCAATAGTGAATTCACTTTAAACTAAGAAGCAAATCTATTTGTTTTTAATGGATAAAAATAAGTACTAGAATGGCTGAGGCTAATATAGGATTGCCATTCTCTAGGTTGAGAAACAGGAAGTGTTGTTTGTTGTAGGTCTTTCTTTTCAACAAATATTTATGGATAACACAATCAGAGTTATCAGTCCTGATATCTAGATATGGCTAATTAGGATTGCCGTTCATTTTAAAAATATGTGGCAATGTTCCCGTTTTTGAAAAGATCTAGACTTTTTCCTGATATGCTTATAGTTACTAAATGTTTACTCAATAACTATGTGCATAAATTGTTCTCAAGCTGGCAAGAACTTTAGTTTTAACATTCTATGTAAAAATCAAATGGGGAAAAAAGAGAAGTCATATTTTATTAAAAATAATATGGTATGTAAAATATATTATATCTAGTAGCACCTATGATTTTAAATATTTTTAAAAATAGAATTTTCACAACTGATGTTATGTGATAATCAAATAATAACCATTTTATTTTGTTACTCTCTGAAAGCCATTAATTTAGAAAGAATATTGAGATTATCAAAGAATAATATTGCTAATCAGGGAGAATCACTATCTCTAAGATTTAGATCAGTACTTCTGAAATTAACTTTAGTTACCTCCATTAATTTACATATAATATTGTTTGAAAGGAAATGCCCTATAGAGCTCTGAATTATTATTCATGTATAAAAATCATTTCTACTATTAATAATATAATTTCATTTGAGGGTTAATACTGCATAAATTAGATATACCTTTTTACAATGTCATTGAATAAAGATGGAGATGGAACTTTATTTGTAACATTCAGTTTTTGATTGGAGGTATTTTTTCTTCTTCAAAGAAGGGACACTGCATAGCTAACATAACTGTTAACCAGGATATGTTCACATTAGAAGTAAAATAGGGGGCTGAAGGAATGACTGTGTCTGAAAGCATTGGCCTCTCTTCCAAAGAACCCGGGTTTTATACCCATTACCCCCATGGCTACTTAGAATGCTCTCTGACTCCAATCCTAGGAATCAGATGCCCTCTATTGGATTATAGGGTACTGCATATACAGAGTGCACAGATTTACATGCATGTAATGTACCCAAACTCAAAAACATCATAATTTTTTTAAAAAAATTAAATTTCCATGTTAGTAATCAACAATCTTCTTCAAAGCATGCTTGATGTGAAATAGGATTATTTCAATCAAATTTTCAGTATTTTACAGATTTTGTTTTCATATACTTCAAAGTATGTATGACTTATATTTATTTTCTTTCAAATCATAAAAAATATATAAGTTTATAAATATATTCTATTTGAAAATATTGTAATTATCTCAGTCTACCAAATAATAAAGCTATTAAATTATTTCTCTAACTACTTAAATGAAATTATATTTCATCTATTTATTCATAAGTGTGGGGGGTATATGATTAACATGTGTTTGCATATGTGTGTTAATATTAGATTTCTTTCTATATAATAATATCTACCTTAAGTTTTGAGACAGGGTTTCAAAACTGAAACTGGGGCTTTCTGTTCCAGAAAGATGGATTACCAGTGAGTTCTAGGAGTTGAGTATTGTGGCACAGGCCCAACCAGTGCTGAAGTTATAGGCATTCATTTCCAAGCCATTCTTTTATGTGCCTGGAATCCAAACTCTGGTCCCCAGACTTAAGCAGCAAGTACTTCACACACTGTGTTATCTTCCCTGTCCCTGAAATAGCAATTTTATACAAAAATATCATTAAAATTAAATTATTTTAAAACAGTCTTACCAATATGCTATTCCATAAAGATCTGTCACTAAGAAGCTTTTATTGTTCAGTCACTTATCTTTCCAACTTTTTAATTTGACATTATTCTTTCTACTACTTAGATATTTAATATGTCTACTGTACTTAAATGACAGCAATAATTTTCAATACTTTTAGTTGATTTAATTCATGCTGTTAACCCTAGCCTTTTGCTACTTAAGACACTTAGCTTACTTTTCTTCTAGAGAGTACTTCTGCCATGCTGAGTCCATTTATCTAAATTAAATTTAATTCACTTCTAATATTCTTGTATCTGAAAGTTCTTATAACTTTATTGTACTCAGATTTCTCCTGTTTGCAGAAATTGCAGTTTTAATCTTGTAAATTTAAAATTAAAATGGGTACCAAGGCACCAGTCATATTTCAGACAGCTCTTTTAAAGAAATTAATAGAGAATTTATAACTATTAATGTATCAGAAACATTGTGGTTCAGTGAACAAAGAGGAAAATTGAAGGTATATGAGTATAATCTGTATCATTATTCCTTAAGCACATGATGAGAAATAAAAGAGAATTTTCTAAATATATTATGATACTTTTGTTCTAATGATATTTATAGCAATATTTTATAAATTAAGAGAGTTGAGTTGGGTTCACTCACAAAGCAGTGAACTTATTCCACGAACCTGGCTTATTCTACCTCATACTATTAAACATTTTCTTTTTTTTTTTAAGCTATACTTACATTTTATTTTATTTTTTTCCATACATTGTTTTGTTTTATATTTTCCATTCAAGAACATAATTAAAGAAATAAAATTTTTACCTTTCTTCCCCTTCTCCCGGTCCCCTCCCACTACCTCCCACCCCTCCTCCCTCCCCCTTCTTCCTTGAAAGAGGGCATGGTGCCCTGCCCTGTTGGAAGTCCAAGGCCCACCCCCATCCCTCCCGGCCTAGGAAGGTGTGCATCCAAAAAGACTCGGTTCTCAAAAAGTTAATACATGCAGAAGAAATAGGTCCTGGTGTCATTGTTGATGGGTTCTCCATCTGCCAACTTTCACCGCCACATTCAGAGAGTCTGGTTTGATCATATGCTCATTCAGTCCCAATCCAGGTGGATTGGTGCGCTCCCATTAGTTCAGGCACACTGTCTCAGTAGGTGGACCAGCCCCTCACGGTCCTAACTTCCTAACTCATCTTCTCCCACCTTCTGCTCTTCAACTGCACCTTGGGGGCTCAATCCATTGCTCTGATGTGAATGTGGGTCTCTGTCTCTATCTCCATCCATCGGATGAAATTTCTATAATG
>PVIU01030211.1:0-16400 GCA_004026605.1 Ondatra zibethicus | reverse complement strand
TTTACACCACATCCTCTCCAGCATAGGCTATCATTGGTGTTTTTGATTTTAGCCATTCTGACAGGTGTAAGATGGTATCTCAAAGTTGTTTTGATTTGCATTTCCCTGATCGCTAAGGAAGTTGAGCATGACCTTAGGTATCTTTTGGCCATTCAAATTTCTTCTGTTGAGAATTCTCGGTTCAGATCCTTACCCCATTAATCTAATGTGTATATATTCCACACTTTCTTGATCCATTCTTCCCATCATGGAGTAAAGTTAGAATTTAAAAAAGACTCCACCCCCAGAAAGCCTACAAACTCATGGAAACTGAACAGTCAACTACTGAACCACTCCTGGGTCAAGGAAGAAATAAAGAAAGAAATTAAAGTCTTCCTTGAATTCAACAAAAATAAAAACAAAACATACCCCAACCTATGGGACACTATGAAAGCAGTGCTAAGAGGAAAGTTCATAGCACGTAGTACCCACATAAAGAAAATGGAGAAAGCACACATTAGTGACTTAACAGCACACCTAAAAGCTCTGGAAAAAAAAGAAGCAGACTCACCCAGGAGAAGTAGAAGAATGGAAATAATCAAACTGAGGGCTGAAATCAACAAAATAGAGACACAGAAAACAATCCAAAGAATCAATGAAATGAAGAGCTGGTTCCTTGAGAAAATCAACAAGATTGACAAACCCCTATCCAAACTAATCAAAAGGCGAAGAGAGAATACTCATGTTAACAAGATCAGGAATGAAAAGGGGGACATAACAACAGACACTGAGGAAATTAAGAGAATCATTAGGTCTTACTACAAAAGCCTGTATGCCACAAAATTGGAAAATGTAAAAGAATTGGGCAGTTTTTTTAGATAAATACCATATGCTGAAATTAAATCAAGACCAGGTGAACAATTTAAATTGACCTATAAGTTGTGAGGAAATAGAAGCTGTCATCAAAAAACCTCCCAACCAAAAAAAAGCCCAGGACCAGATGGTTTTAATGCAGAATTCTACCAAAACTTCCAAGAAGAGCTAACACCTATACTCCTTAAGGTGTTTCACATAATAGAAAGAGAAGGGTCATTGCCAAACTCTTTTTATGAAGCTACAGTTACCCTGATATTAAAAAACGCACAAAGATGCAACCATGAAGGAGAATTACAGACCAATTTCCCTCATGAACATCAATGCAAAAATTCTCAATAAAATACTGGCAAACAGAATCCAAGAACACATCAAAAAGATCATCCATTATGATCAAGTAGCCTTCATCCCAGAGATGCAGGGCTGGTTCAACATATGAAAATCTATCAATGTAATCCATCATATAAATAAACTGAAAGAAAAAAACCATATGATAATATCATTAGATGCTGAAAAAGCATTTGACAAAATTCAACAACCCTTTATGATAAAGGTCTTGAAGAGATTAGGGATACAAGGTTCATATCTAAATATAACAAAAGCAATACACAGCAAGCGGACAGCTACCACCAAATTAAGTGGAGAGAAACTCAAAGCGATTCCACTAAAATCAGGAACAACACAGGGCTGTCCACTCTCCCCATATCTCTTTAATATAGTGCTTGAAATTCTAGCAATAGCTATAAGACAGAAGAAGGAGATCTTGGGGATTCGAATTGGAAAGGAAGAAGTAAAACTTTCGTTATTTGCAGATGATATGATAGTGTACATAAGTGACCCCAAAAACTCTAATAAAGAACTTCTACAGCTGATAAATACCTTCAGTGATGTGGCAGGATACAAGATCAACTCAAAAAAATCGGTAGCCCTCCTATACACAAAGGATAAAGAAACCGAGAGGGAAATCAGAGAAACATCACCTTTCACGATAGCCACAAATAGCATAAAGTATCTTGGGGTAACACTAACCAAGGAAGTAAAGGATCTATTTGACAAGAACTTTAAGACCTTGAAGAAAGAAATTGAAGAGGATACCAGAAAATGGAAGGATCTCCCATGCTCCTGGATTGGTAGAATCAATATAGTAAAAATGGCAATTCTACCAAAGGCAATCTACAGATTCAATGCAATCCCCATCAAAATCCCAACAAAGTTCTTCACAGAACTTGAGAGAACAATAACTAAGTTTATATGGAAAAACAAAAAGCCCAGGATAGCCAAAACAATCCTACACAATAAAGGAACTGCAGGAGGCACTACCATCCCTGACTTCAAACTCTATTACAGAGCGACAGTAATGGAAACAGCTTGGTATTGGCATAAAAACAGAGACGTTGACCAATGGAATTGAATCGAAGACCCGGATTTTAATTCACAAACCTATGAACACCTCATATTTGACAAAGAAGCTAAAAGTATACAATGGAAGAATGAAAGCATCTTTAACAAATGGTGCTGGCATAACTGGATGTCAACATGTAGGAGAATGAAAATAGATCCTTACTTATCTCCATGCACAAAACTCATATCCAAATGGATTAAAGACCTCAATATAAATCTGACCACACTTAACCTGATAGAAGAGAAAATGGTAAGTAGCCTGCAAAACATGGGCACAGGAGACCACTTCCTATGTAAAACCCCAGTGGCGCAGACAATAAAAGCAATAATGAATAAATGGAACCTCCTGAAACTGAGAAGCTTCTGTAAAGCAAAGGACACTGTCATTAAGACAAAAAGGCATCCTACTGAATGGGAGAAGATCTTCACTAACCCCACATTGGACAAAGGTCTGATCTTCAAAATATACAAAGAACTGAAGAAACTAGACATTAAAATTCTAAATTACCCAATTAAAAAATGGGGTAAGGATCTGAACCAAAAATTCTCAACAGAAGAAATTCGAATGGCCAAAAGATACCTATGGTCATGCTCAACTTCCTTAGCGATCAGGGAAATGCAAATCAAAACAACTTTGAGATACAATCTTACACCTGTCAGAATAGCTAAAATGAAAAACACCAATGATAGCCTATGCTGGAGAGGTTGTGGTGTAACGGGAACACTCTTCCATAGCTGGTGGGAATGCAAACTTGTGCAACCACTTTGGAAATCAGTGTGGATGTTTCTCAGGAAATTGGGAATCAACCTACCTCAGGATCCAGCAATACCACTCTTGGGAATATACCCAAGAGACGCCCAATCATAGTACAAAAGCATTTGTGCAGGTATGTTCATAGCAGCATTATTTGTAATAGCCAGAACCTGGAAACAACCGTAGAATTCTTTTTATAAGAACTTTCTCAGACTTTAGGTGGGCAATCTTATCAAACATTTGGGTACCATTTATGGACCTAGAAAGGAATATATGACTGGAGGAGATGGCTCTCAGATAGTCTCATTCTGAGGATTCCTTGAGGTAAAATCACCATTTTGGATTGAGATAGAGGTAAGAGCCAGTGGTTTGTTGTTTTAGTTTTCTCACCTTCAGGTTGCACCCCAATATCAGTCCCTGGGATTTTATTAATCATGCTACACTTTGTTAGTTCCCATCTACTATAGGAAAAAGCCTCTCTGATGATGGATAAACAAGACATTAAACTATAAGAATAGGAAAATATCATTAATAGTCTTTTATTGATGTGTTCCTTAGGCAGACAGCAGTATTTGGTTTACTGTAGGTCCATGCCCTATCTAGTTTCAAGTTCTCAGTGTCAGGGATGGGTTTCAACTTACAAAGTTGGCCTTAAATCTCATCAGATATTTCACCATTCCTCTCAGAACTTTTGTATCATTATTGTTCCAGTAAGTCTTGCTGGCACATTACTATTAAAGATTAGAAGGTTTATAGCTAGGTTGACATTTACCTTTTTCCTCTGGTAAAATGAAGAGTACCTTCCAGTGCTATAAGCACTACTCAGTGCTAGTGAACACTCTATTTAGGCACCAGCTTGACCTCTCCATGTTCAATCATTTATGTCAATGTCTTCAGCAATAGGGCTTATCATCAGTACTTTTTGAAAGCAAACAAAGCCTTGGCAATAGAATGGACTGTGTTGGGATCTCCATGTGTCTGTCCCCATTGACCCACAACTCAATTATATGTAACCCATTGCTGGCACTTGAATTTTCAAGTAATGTTGAGTAGGGGCTGGCAGGTAGCAAAAATAAGTTGGATTTGTAATCTAGGATCAGGAGAGAACAAGGGAGAAAGAGTGAGTGACACTAGAGGAAGTCAGCCAGGCAGCTACCAGCCAGCCTGACATGGAAGAAGTAGGGAAGTAGGACATACAGAATGTAAGAAAATAAAAAGCCCTGAGATAAAATGTAGATGAAGTAAAATAAGTTATAAGAGCTAGTAGGACAATCCTAAACTAAGGCTGAGCATTATTAACTAATAATAAATCTCCATGTCATGATTTGGGAGCTGGTAATCCAAGAAAGCATATTACACAGTAGCTGATTTCAATGTGACTTTTCAAATGCTTTTACTTTTAATTGTCCTTTTCCAAGCCTTTTGATTCACCTCCAACTTTATACTACTATTCTAGTTTCACCTTTATCATCTTCATAATACCTTACTCTATTTCTCCTGCCTTTGAATATCCATTCCTCTACTTTTACACACATAACTTAGTAGCTTCATAATCTCTATGGTTATTGTGATTGAAACTCATTCATCCGAAGCTTAAAAGCTAATATACTTATACAATAGAAAATGCGCTATTTGTGTTTTTGTTTCTGGATTACCTCATGCAGAATCATTGGTTCTAGAGCTCTAGCCCTATGATACTAAAACAAAGGTGATAGATTGTCAGATGGCTATACAGATATGTAGATAAGATTCAGGAGTATATATATATATATTTAGAAGTTGTTACCCTATGGTGATATATTAATGAATAAATATTAAAAGTATTTCAATTAAAATTAGACGTGTAAAGTGTAAAGAAACAACACAGAGAAGACTGTTAATCTTTTAATGAATTTTTTGAGAATATTTATGTTCATCAAATGAGAAAGAAAAGATATATCTGAATAATTAAGAAAAATGATGTGCTGTATGAAAGCCAGAGTCAAAAATCTATCCAAAAAGTTACTTTGTTAAACAATTTTAATACTAATGACAACTCAATAAGGATATCATTGAAGATAAACTATTAATTTAGCCATCTTATAATTCTGAGAATCTTATTATGATTGTAATTATAATGATTGTAAAAAAGAAAAGAAGAAATGAATTGGAGCTTAAGATTTTCTTTTTGAAAAGTTTAATATTAAGTAGATGAGAAAAATGAACTCAAGATAGGAAAAGAATAAAATCACAGATTATTTTTATTATTGGATAATTACAGGGAATATAATTTTAAATAATGCAGTTAAGAAAAATAAAATACTTCTTTAAGAACAATTGTTTTCTATTTTCAAATAGACAATTATCACAAAATCAGTTACTTAGAACAGTAAAAAAATTGTTACAGGTCTGGGAATTATTTAAAATGCTCTTAGAATGAAGAACTGTATGATTAATGGAGGTTTGAAGAATAAGCTATTTGCATGCTGTTTATAACTTTTGGAGGCAATCTGTAATCCTTGACAGTTTACTCCATTGCTCCTCAGGGTCAGTAACTGCTTCTTTCCTGTTCTCTTGCAATCATAACATCTATTTTATGATTCTTTTTCCTCTTAGTCTTCTATGGAATAATATGATTACCTTGTGTCCACTCAGGATAAAGAAAAAAATTGGTTCTTTTATCAAATTCTTGAGGACATCTCTATAATCAACTTTTCTTATGAGATAATATATTATCAGACTCTACAGATAAAAATGCAAAACTCCTAGGGGGATGCATTATTCTGCCCACCAATATAGGAGATAAATGATGAATTGCTTGTTAATATGAGGGAAAAAGTCAGAAAACTAAAGCAAATGGCAGATAAAGTGTTATGGTGGTGGAAGACATTGGGAATATTCTTTAAATGCATCAATTTCGACAATGCAGGAGGCAGAAAAGATTTTTGTTGATACTGAAATCTCAATTAGAGACATTTTGGATAGTCAGAAGTGAGGGAAAATATAGTTATTTGAGAGGGTATGAATGTGAATGAAATAGGACATTAAAATTTAATCACTGGCTCTAAAGATGCAATTGAAGCAGAATTTCGTGATTTTCTTTAACTATATTTAGCTGCATGTAAACTAAATATTCCATTATTTTGTGCTGTAATTTTATAGAGTGACTAATTATTGAAAGCTGATGTTATTGTTGAGGTAGATAATTATTGGATCAAACTTTATCCAAAGATGTCTGATGTTGCAACTCAACTAGAAAACTAGACGGTGGTAATGCCATAAGTAAATTTTATAATTGAATTTATGGAGATATTTCAGTTATTCTTGATTTGAGAAAGAGTGTGATGATACCCTTTATGTCAGTGGTTTTCAACCTCCTTAAGGCTGTGACCCTTAATTATAGCTACTCATGTTGTGGTGACCCCTAACCATAAAATTATTTCCTTTGCTACTACAAAATTGTAATTTCACTGCTGTAATGAATCAAATGTAAAAGTATGATATACAGAATACCAAAGGGGTTATAACCCATATCTTTAGAACCATTGCTTTACAATTTAATGTTAACTAGATAGCAAATGTACAAATTGAAAAAAACTGAATTCATTGAGAGAGCATATATGTATACAAATTTTACCACAGGTCAAAACAAAACTATTGTTAAAAATGGAAGTCAGATACAATTTGGCATTATTTGACAGGAGTGGAGAGGAATAATGGGAGTTCATAAGGGTATGATTTATAGATTGTTCAACATATGGAAGTGACAAAGCTAACAAGAAAAAATGTATTGGAATAGAAAGAAACAAATAGAACTACTAATACTCATTCTAATGCAATGCCATGTGGTACAAAGACTGTGGGAGGAATGATTATTTTTCCCCATTTAAGGCAGTTGCAATTACTAGATTTACAAATTGAATAAAGCAAATGAGCAATTACTAAACTCTCATTTGATATCTTCCTGTGGTGGCATTTTTAAATTTTATATTTAGAAGTAGTATTCAATTCTGCAGTTTCTTTTCTATCTAACATCATGAATGAAATTAATCTATGTTGACTTATATCTTTAAGTATAGAGGCATATCCATATACTATCAGATACATATATATGCAAATAACTATTTATCTTAATAAAATTTACTCTTCTAAAATAGTATTATCATTATGAACTGATTTAAAGCAATTATAGCAAACACCTCTTTGGGTATTAGTCTAATAACCCTATAATATTCCATTTCCCTACATGTTAATTAAGAGAAGATAAAGCTAGTTCAAATTGTAAAATAACTACACATATAAGAACAAAAAATCAATTACATTTTAAATGAATCTCACTAATAGTGTTAGATGTTAATATTTAACATATGTCTGGGATGTTGAATATCAAATTCTGAGTTACTTTTGTGTGTTTTGTCAATATTTTGTTAGTTTAGCTTTCTAATTTGCTACAATATTTTAAATATCCCTGAATAGTTTCATAAGATACAGAGATAATAAGTTCTCCCCATCAAAAGTTTGTCCTTAGCCGGGCAGTGGTAGCACACACCTTTAACCCCAGCACTTGGGAGGCAGAGGCAGGCAGATCTCTGTGAGTTTGAGGCCAGGCTGGTTTAGAAAATCTAGTTCCAGGACAGGATCCAAAACTACAGCAAAACCCAGTCTCAAAACAACAACAACAGCAACAACAAAAAAGTTTGTCCTTTTGGCTTAAAAATATTATTATGTCTTTAAAAATTACATATTTAAGGTAAAACCTTTTTATTATTTTTGTGATTACACAATATTCAATGTGAGTATGTCTGAATTAAAGTTACATACCTATATTTTTGTGTTTAATTTTCCAATATTGTAGTTTCAAATAATACAGTTTATGTTGAACAGGTGTGTTATCCAACTTAAAACACAGTGATACTTAAAAACTAATTGTAAGTATAATGTAAAACCCTCTTAAAATATTTGAAGTTTCTCATAGTGGGAGATCAAATTCATTATTTCAATTTTCTACTTTTCATGAGAATGTATATTCTGGAGCTATTATTTATCACTTCTACTATAATAGTTCTTAGTCATTAAAAATGTGGTATCTATAATTCATTTCCTGTGTTTTATATAACATCTTGGTAAAGCTAATTTACTTGTGTAACTTTCTGAATCTGTGAAATATGTAAATAATTTTATCTACCACATAGGACATTAAGTGCTAAATGAGATGACGTTTGTACAAAATTATGTATATCATGATTATTAACAACAACATAATAAAAACACTACTAATGGATTCTATAATTACTTTCATCAATGTATGTCTCAAAGGTTTGTTAAAGAGAGACTATTCTTTATTCTTGAGGAAGGTATAATAAGTATGTGAATAAATCATGTATAAAAAGGCAACCTTATCAAAATTTCTATCAAAAAACTTATAGACAATAAACAAATTCAGCAATATTGCTGGATACAGAATTATCCAAGGAAGTTAAGGAACTCTCCTATAGGAAGGTTAAAACTCTTTAAAAGACATAAAGGCAGTTTAAATGTAAAGAAATCCCACACTCATAAACTTGGTAGTATCAATATTGTGAAATGCACATTTTATCATAAGTTTTCATAAAATTCCAACCAAAATACCTATCCTATTCTTTACAGAAACAGGAAAAAATTACTTTCCTAAAATTTCCATGAAACAAACAAACAATAAATCTTACATATTGCCAAAACAATCCTGAGCACAAAGAAAAATGAAAGAGGGATAAAGTTTAGAGATCTCAAGATATGTTATAGAGCCACAGTATTAAAAATATAATACTGGTACAAAAATAGCCTTGTAGACTAATAGAATAAAATCAAACTTAGAAACATGCAGATATGCAACTTCAACTACTTAGTATTGAAAACGATGTCAAAAATTTTCACTTTAGAAAAGAATGTATCTTCACCAAATGATGCTGGGAAAACTGAATGTTGTGCCCATGTGGGGAAGACTAAAAGTAGACCAATAAATATCTCCCATCACATGCATCAAAGTCCCAAAAGTGAAAACCCAAATACTGAAACTTCTAGGAAAAAACAGATAGTACTCAACATGATGTAGGTTTAGGAAAAGATTTTCTGAATAGGATTCCAAACGCCTAAGAATTAAGGGGCTGAAGGAATGGCTCAGAGGTTAAGAGTACTAGCTGCTTTCCCAGAGGTGCCAATTTCAATTCCCAACAACCAAATGGTGGTTCACAGCTCTTGTTCTGTCTTCCTATGTGCAGATAGAACACTGTATACATAACAAATAAAACTTCTTTAAAAAGAAAGAAAACCCATGTGCCAAAGAATTAAGTTCATGGTTGAAAAGTAGAACCTTGTAAAACTAAAAGCTAATGAAACATTTAATTGCATGAAGATAAAGCCCATAGGATGAGGAGAATCTTTGCCATCTAAACATCTGAGAGGATAAATATTCAGACGTATAAAAATATAAAAAGAGTAAAAAACAAAGTACCCCTTTTTAAAAATAATACTGGAACCTTTACAGGGAATTCTCAAAAGAAAAAGAGGAACTAAGAAATATCTCAAAAAACTTTATTTTCCCTAAAAATTAGAAAAAATGTACATGAAAACAACTGAGGGTTCATCTTACCCCAATAAAATTGCAAAGATCAACAAAACAACCAATCTATTCTTGAAGGGTTCAGGGAGTAGAGAACACTCATATACTACTAGCGGGACTACAAAGTGATACAGTCACTCTAGAAAACATTGTGGGAAAATCTAAAAAATGAGAAAAAAATCTACTGTGTGACTCTGCTTGACTCAAGATCCTGTGTCACAAATATTTGCTCAGACATGTTCATTGTTGCTGTATTCATACTGGCTTGAAAATATAAACAATGTAACCATTCTTCAATTGACAAATGGATAATGAAAATGTGAAATAATACCCTAGATAATTTTATTCAGTTGTAAAGAAAAATGAAATTGTGAAATTTGCTGTTAAATCAAAGTAACTAGAAAGGGTGATAACATTGAGAGATGTGATTCAGATCCTGAAAGACAAACATCACATGTACTCTCTCATTTGTGTCCCCTAGTCTCAAATCTTCAGATGTGAACACATATCATAAAGTAACTGTAAAGACAAGTAAATTAAAAACACTTATAGTAGACATAAGTTGGTGAATAAATACACATATATATTTTAAATGAAATTTGTCATCTGGGCTTTCAGTGCTCCATCAACAAGTCAAAGATTTTCTTACAAAAATCCCAAGACCTGGCAGTAGTAATGCTCTGAATTTTTGGTTTAGGATATTCAAGAGATTCTCAAAACTATATGCCCTATTACTATTGCTCATTTTTGTCCTCAGGAGATCTACAGTAAGTCTCTACTGTCAAAGACAGAGGAATTAGAAATCTCTGAGGTGGAACTGACCTGAAAACCTTCCCTCTGATTACTAGCTTTCATGGTTTTATAAAGCTCCATGGAAGCTTTCAAATGAGGGAAGCAACAAACAGTTCTACCCAGTTGCCTATGAACCATAACAATGACCAACATGGCGTAATATCCCTAAAGGCAGAATAGTGCCATACATACTTTGGTGAGGACAATAGTTAGCTCCCTAATAGGACTTAAGACTTGCTCAAGAGGGAAATGGTGCTTAATCCTGTAAACCTAGACAACAATCAAGGGCTAGTTAACTATTGGGTCTTGGAAGAAAGCCTACAAGTAACATTTTACTAATCCAATATAATCTCAAGCTATGTTCTTAAGATGTTATATCCAGAGACAAATGTAGTCCTTATATTTCTCATGGAAACTTCTCCTAGCAATAGATTACAGGTAATTGAAATACAGAAAATTCAGAAGCTTCTCCCAATTGACACATCTACAACACTAACTCTTGAATCTAAGGCTTAGGTATCATTACAGAACAGGGAGCAAAAAGAAGGTAAGTGCCAGAGGACATAAATTTTGCTGTGGGGTTTTGTTTCCTTAAAAGTCTGAAGCTTTACCCATAAAATCTCACTATCATGATTGCTTAAACATGAGGAGAACAATGTCAGAAACCAGTAGACATTTAACATGCACAGGAAAGGCAACAAGTACAGTATATTTGAACATTTAACTAGTATTATCCCTAGCTGTTTGGCTAACAGACTGTACAGCAACCTTCTCCTAAGTACAGGATGGCATCTACTGCTGGTTTCTTTGAGCCTCCAGTTGCCAGGCTTCTTGAGCCTCCATATTCCCCTAGGCATTGCTAGGCCTCCTTATCCCCAGGGAAAAGCTAGTGCACTACCCACCCATTCCGCACCCCCACAACACAGGGCAATCCGACTCCATATGGAGTCCAGTCAAGCAGGAGCTCAGTTTATTACTGTGAGCATCAACTTAAATAGCTTAAGTGACATGGTGTGATGTGGGGGTACCTCCATCCAATGAGAGGCAGCCAAACCCCCTCTGTCTGAAGGGGCATCTACCAAATTTTTGCTGTCTCATCCTCACTCAAACTCGAGTCAGGCTTTTCTGTATTCTACAGGCCTCGAAGTACTTGCGCCAGGCTTTTTTTCTGTCCTCTAGGCCTCAATGTTCAGGCCCTGAGATAATTTTGGCCCAACAATCTATCTCAGCTAATTTTAAAAGTATGTTTTCCCTTTTGACATAGTATATGAACTTATAAGTACAACTTCAAGTATTACCTGACACAGTCAATAAAATTATATTTATATTAGAGTATAAATCATGCATTTGAAAGTGCTGTCTACTCTATAGGTCTGAAGAGCTTTACTGGTGAAAAATATATTTTCCATTTTAGGATGATTTTTGCCAGGAAATTTTTATCTTCAAGTACAATAGTAACAGTATCATTAGATACTTAAAGAAAATAAATTTTATTTGGAAATCAAAGTTTAGTGGCTAAGTAGTGTTATCTGTGTTTGTCTAAATTATAAAGTCTGAATTTCAACTTTTAGGATTATTTTCCTGATTAATGCTAAACATTTTACATCTAAAAATAAAGTAACTAAGTTGGTGTGGTGATACTAACATACTATTACATAAATATGTAGGTGCAGGCAAGATAATAAAGAGCACAAGGACGCTCTTAGCTATATAGTGAACTTTTGACTATCCTATGTGTTATGGTAAAAGTAAAATACTGAGGATCCCCAAGTGGCTGCAGTGGGCAGCAGACCATGAGACCACGCCACAGGTCCCCGAATTGGCAGCAGGCAGCAGACAGTGGGTCCCAAGAGCAGCCTGTCTGTGGCAGGGATGGTGCAGTTCCCCAAGTGACCACATTGGGCCACGAGTCTCAGGCAGGGCGCAGTGTGGTGGGTAAGAGACCTCAATGGGGCAGCCAGTCCCACAAGGAGGGGCAGATAGATGGGCATGTCACGAGACCACACAGCAGGTCTCCAAAAGCGGTGGGTAAGAGACAGAGACATGTCTAGGTAAGTCATGCAGAGTGAGTTTGGATATATATTTAGTGGGTTATGGATGGGAAAGGGAAGAAGGGGAAAAGATGAGAGAGAGAGGCAGAGATAGAGATAGAGATAGAGGGGGGAGGGAGGAAGGAAGGGGAGAAATGGGGAGAAGGGAGAGACAGAGAAGCTGCCTCTTCGAGAGGGAGATGGAAGAGACTCAGGTTGAAAGCTGAAGATCAGCTTGCCTAGGTGGACAGGGGAGGGAGTAGGCGTGGCTTGTCTCTTAAAGGGTCAGAGCAGACCATTTCATTCCCATCTTTTTTTTTTATAATAAAAAGGTGGAAATTTAGGCACAACAGATTAATGGAATTGGGGCAGCGATTTCTCAAAATTGCTTCCTCCTTATTTGTGGGCATCATCTTGGGGGAAAACCTGAGAAAGCTGGGTGCTGATCACATCATGATGTAGTTGGTCTCTTTGCTCCTGTCTGGTGTTTGTGGTATGGAAATGTCTGGTGTCTATTATACCTGTTTAAAGCATTGGCAGAACAGAGGACAAAGTTAAGTTTAGGGAAAAAAATTAGGACCAGAGAATTGAGGGGGTTGTGTCTGACCTGTTTAAGGTAGATCCTTCAATTCAGCTCCCTGGAACTCACAAGAGTTCTTTGGGTTTGTGAAAACAGACGTTTTAGACATATACAAAAACAGTAGCATATTTATGTCAGAATGACTGTGACAGATACTTTTGCACAATGAAAAGTATTTTTTAAGAGTATGGAAGGCAGCGTGAGAAAAAAATTGATAACTTGTGTTTGTGCTCACACCTTTATAACTTGCAGGTCTTGTATTTGTACTTTACTGAAATTTGTTTGGTGAGGTTGTCCTTTTAAATGATAAAACCTCTCAGCTGTCAAAATGCATCAGAGATCTTTGAGAAGGATGAAATTTTACTTGAGTTACTAATTAAAAACTGACAGAGAATGTACTTGGTTGACTCCTCATGGTCCTCCATGGTCGCTGAGGGTTGTATTTGCCTTTTGCTGTTTAGCCCAAGGCCTGCCAGGCTCCAGAAGATCCTGTGGGCTAAGAAATCTGTAGGAAGACAAGCCTACCTTGACCCGAGCAGCTAAGCTGTCAATTCCAGCAATTTTTTCCACTATTTGGTGATCTTCAGTTTAAATGAAAGTCACTTTTCCCCAGTGGTCAGCACTTGGTAGTTGAAGCCATTGTGGATGGACGTTGTTTTGTGCTCATTTGTCTTCTGTCTTCTTTGGAGGAAATAGAGTGCTGCTGCTAGGAGTCAACCTGTCTTTTTTTGTTATAAAAAGCCTTTTAATAATTAAATATTTAAATGCCACATTCTCCAGATCTCTAAGCAGCTGAGGGTTGTTTATCAGGTGCAGCTACAGTATTGAATCTGCCTGGAGAGTTGGGTCCAAGCTTGACTGTACTGGCTTTCAATTTAACAGGTAACGCAGGGCTAGATTAAATATAAAATATTTTTGTAAGAGACTTAAAAGCACATACCACTTTAAAACATGAGACTTATTGTTTTGTAGTCGAAATGAGATCAGACTCTGTAATGATCAGACAATTATAACATTTAACAGTAAACATAGGTGCATTTAAGTTACATGTGTACACACACACACAGAGTGAACAGGAATTGGGTGAAGTGGATGTTATTGGTAGGCCCTACCAAAGGCATGCCACTGCACAAAACACACATGCAACACATTCAGTACTGGGGGACAAGACAGGGAATACCTCAGTAAAGATGGTGGAGGTTGGTCATCTGACCTGGCTCTCACTTAAGGTGGTAGTGAAGTCACCTGACCCTGACCTCAGTTAGGATGGTGGTAAGGTCACCTGACTTCAGTCAAAATGGCACCAGTCACATGTTGTATGGAAAAGCTACTCAGTTAAGATGGGGGTAAAGTCACCTGACCTTGGTTAAGATGATGGTAAGATCATCTGACCTCAGTAAAAATATCAGCAGTCACTTGTTGTATGGAAAAGCCACGATTTTTGAACTGCAAGGATTTTAAGTTTAATAATAAGAGAAACCTAGAGGCATGATCTGCCCTGTCACTGAGCCACCATACCACAAACCACAGACAGGAGCAAAAGGCTGGAATTATAAACAGGTGCCTCATGGATTCGACTAATCTTGTTGGCAGCAGCAGTGATGGCAGTTATTATTTATTTATTTATTCTTTTTTTTTTGAGAGAGGTTTTCTCTGTGTAACAAACCTAGATGCACTGGAACTACCTCTTGTAGACCAGGCTGGCCTCAAACTCACAGACATCCACCAATGTCTGCTTCCCATGTCTTGGGATTAAAGGTGTATGCAACCACTGCCCAGCAAATTTACTATATTTTAAGATTATTTTAAAGATATCATTCATTCCTGTACAATGTCATAATTTCTTTTTAAGGTACCATTTTCACAGAATGATTAAACTTTTGAAGCTTGATTATTTTCCTAAATTTCCTAAAAGTTCCAAGTTTTTTTATGTGCTTTTTTTTTGAAAATAAGTATTTAGAGATCAAAGTACAATTTTATTACTGGATATGAATACTTCAAAATGTTTATTAGATAATAACAAATATGAGTTTGAATAAGTGTGTATGTGTACTTTGTGATGACACCAATTTAAAAGGAGGACAGACTTATTTTGGGTGATGATTTTACAGGCTGCTTTTTTTAGATCTTTGGCAAGCTAAAGAAATAATAACAAAATAGTATAGTGCAAAAGTCAGCATACTTCATAGGCACTAGGAAGTAAATGAAAAGAGGGACAGGATAAAAACCAGGAAGAAATTGTACCTTTTAAAATCATGCTCCCAGTTTCTTAAATCTTAAGTTTTATTCTATCTTGTAATAACCCATTCACAGATCAAGTCAGATACCTCTTGATCCAATAACCTCTCCATAGAAATACCAAGTTAGAACTAAACATTCAAAACTGAAGCCTTTGAGGAGACTCATATTCAAAATAAGTGGATTTATAATAGTCATAAAATTTGCTTATGTAGTGAACAACATTGAGATGTCTGACAGCATTAAATTATACAAGGCAGTAAAATTAAAAAACTAGAATAGGACAAAACAAATAAACAAACAAGATACAAATAAAAAGCCTAAAACATACTTGAGATGCTGAGATACACATAAAACCAATTAAAGCCAACTCAGAAACCATAATATATAAGCAAAGATTAAGTAACATTAAGAAAAGAGAAAAAAAGCCCAGATACAGCATTGTTAGAAGATAGCAACAACAAGAAAAAATCTGTCTACTGTTAGGCATGAGTCCTGACCTTAAATGTGGTTTCGTACCCATTGTGATTCTTTGGTGAAAATTAATTTTCCTTTTTGTTTATCAAAGAAAGCTTGTGGGTTTGGAATTTGGATCTTGCATCTACTCCGACTCTTAGTTCTTGGATCTCATCTGGCTTAAACCTCTGCACACTCTGCCATTCATCCTAACAGTCTGTGTAAATTCATATTTGTGTCACTCCTATTGTATCTAGAAAGAATTTTTCCTTGATACCACTGGCATTTAAAATTGTTTAGTCTCTTCATCAGAATTCATTGAACCTTGAGAAGAAGGTATGGATGGAGACATCTCATTTAGGACTGAGTGTTCCAATGTCTCTCTCAATGTATGCATACTGTCCAGTTATGGGTCTCTGTATTTGTTCCTATATAGTGCAAGAGGAGGCTTTTCCGACAATGACTAAGACACTAATATATTGGTATAGTTGAATTTTGCTAGGAAATGTTTTATTGCTATGTTAATTTAGCAGTACAGTAGTATTTGCTTTTCTCCTAGTGTCTATCTATTATCAGGTTCTTGTCCACCTATGCAGTGTCAGGTGTTGAGTATGATCACATGTAGTGGGCCTTAATTCCAATAAAACAGTAATTGGATGTTCACACAACTTTAGCGCCATTATTGCAGTAGCATATCTTGTGGATAGATAATCACTGTAT
>PVIU01030210.1:0-16400 GCA_004026605.1 Ondatra zibethicus | reverse complement strand
CAATGGAAGAATGGATCAAGAAAGTGTGGAATATATACACATTAGAATACTACTCAGCGGTAAAAAACAAGGACATCTTGAAGTTTGCATGCAAATGGATGGAAATAGAAAACGCTATCCTGAGTGAGGTAACCCAAACCCAGAAAGATGATTATGGTATGTACTCACTCATTAGTGGACCCTAGCTATAAAATAAAGGACACTAAGCTTATAGCTCACAAGCCCAGAGAAGCCGTATAGCAAGGTGAACCCATAGAAAGCATATACAGATCCTGCTGGAAGTTGGAAGCAAACAAGATCATCAAGCAAAAGCTGGAAGCCAGGGGGCGGGGATAGAGGTGGGAGGTAGGGGAGCAGGGGAAGGGGAGAGGGGGAAGGAGAAGGGAGAAGGACCAGGGTGAGCTTGGGGGAGTGGGAGGGTGAAGATGGAGGAAAGGTGGACACTGGAGAAGGGAATAAGATATCTACATTAAGAGAATCATTCTAGGGTTGGCAAGATACTTGGCCCTGGGGATCCCAGGTGTCCACGGGCATGTCTCCAGCTAGGTATTCAGGCAGCAGAGGAGAGGGTGCCAGAACTAGCCTTGTACCATAGTCACATTGATGATTATCTTGATCACCATTATAGAAATTTCATCCGATGGATGGAGATAGAGACAGAGACCCACATTCACATCAGAGCAATGGATTGAGCCCCCAACGTGCAGTTGAAGAGCAGAAGGTGGGAGAAGATGAGTTAGGAAGTTAGGACCGTGAGGGGCTGGTCCACCTACTGAGACAGTGTGCCTGAACTAATGGGAGCGCACCAGTCCAGCTGGACTGGGACTGAATGAGCATATGATCAATCCAGACTCTCTGAATGTGGCAGCGAAAGTTGGCAGATGGAGAACCCAACAACAATGACACCAGGACCTATCTCTTCTGCATGTATTATCGTTTTGAGAACCGAGTCTTTTTGAATGCACTCCTTCCAAGGCCGGGAGGGAGGGAGGTGGGCCTTGGACTTCCAACAGGGCAGGGCACCATGCCCTCTTTCAAGGAAGAAGGGAGAGGGAGGAGGGGTGGGGGGTAGCGGGAGGGGACCGGGAGAAGGGGAAGAAAGGAAAAAATGTTATTTCTTTCATTATGTTTTTGAATGGAAAAAAATAAAACAATGTAAAAAAAAGAAAATTTTAGTTTATTAAATTTACCATCATGATTGACTTTTCAATGCACATATTTATATATTAAAACTGATAAAAACAAACAAAAGTTCAAAAACTTCAAGTTAGAATTTCATATAACAAATATTCATACAAATTTGATGTAATTTCTATCAAATTATATATACCTTCCCTCACATTTAGATACAGTTTAAATCACCTTATATATGCATACTTTTATGTATGTGTTTATACAGTCAGCTAATTCCCATATATATACCTTCTATAATTATTTACAATCTCTCAAATCAATACTTCCAGTGTTTGCAGCCATTCACAGATACATCTAGAATGGCATAATATATAAACATTTGAGTAGGTGACACAAGCATTGCAGATGAGGGTAAGTAAATCAATGTTCTGCCTTTTTATTTCAGTCTTATACAGTAAATAATCTTCCCTTTGCAGCTTCAAGTTTTAGTATTTTTCCATAATGACTCACTGTTTTACATGTGCCATTTAGCTTTCCTAAGTGTAGAAATCTTTTGCATGTACTCTGAGGAAAGCATATGCATAGCATCCTCTCTCCAGCATGAATTATGTGCAATTTTATTAGTTACTTTTTTACTGCTGGAACCAAATGCTTGGGAAGCAGATCTTGTGGGATAGTGCATCAATTTGTCTCATGGATCAAGAGAATTGAGTCCACTGTGGAGATGAATGCATGTATTAGAGTTCGTGACCTCAGGAGCATGTAGCTAGGAACCCTCAAGTCTGGGCAGAGACGGAAGCAGAGAATAGGGACTGCTAGTGTTCAGCTGGATTACTCTTTTCCTTCCATACTTAGTTTGTGACCCAAGTTCATGGGGAGATGCTAACCATATTCAAAGGGATGCCAACCATATTCAAGGTGGTTATTTCTTCCTCAGTTATACATCTCTGGAAATATACTCATAGACATATGCAGGTAATTCTAAAATCAATCAGATTGACAACGAAAATAAACAATTCTAGGAATATTGACCATGAGTTCAATGTTAATGAATCATGAATATATATTAAATAGTACATTTTAATGAAGAAAGATACAAAACAAGCTTATACATTGTTGGTTGAAAATGTGACTAAGGACTTATTGAAACCTGACCCTCTGGTTCACCTAGGAGCTATGTTTGTATTTGTTAAATCAGTGTTGGGTTTTGAATAATAAGAATTTGTAGCAAAGCCTGGAGAGATGGTGTAATGATTAAGAGCACTTGCAATTCTTGCAGAGGACCCAGGTTTGGTTCCCAGAACCCACATGGTACCCACAACCACCATAACTCCAGTTCCTCCAGTTCTAATGTTTCAGATGCTCACCACAACTCCAGTTCAGATGCTCTCTCTTGCCTCCAAAGGCACTGCACACACATGCTGCACAGATATATATGTGGGCAAAACACTCAAACACATAAAGTAAAAATAGTTTAAAAGAATATGTGATGGAACACATATAGCACTGCATGGTTGCGTATTGTGTATTATACACAGGGTATCATATACTGGTACTTTCATCTTTATGATATTTTAAGATTTTTACATCATTAAATAATGTTGAAAATGTGAATGTATACCATAATTTCGTCAATGTACTATTAGGTGATGTTAGGTGTGGAAATTGTAGTTGACTTTTTATATTCCCTATCACATAGATAGGAAAATAAGACAATATATTAAGAGATTAAGAAAAGCATTTGGTAAAATGCAGCACCTATTCATGCTAGAAACTTTTAGCAAAGTAGGAATGAAGGAGAAATTCATCCGACTGATAAAGAAGATTTACAAAACCCTATAGTTAAGTCATACACAATGATAGAAATTAGAGGCTTTCTCACTAGTAGCAGAAACAAAGCAAAGATGCCTCTTCTCATCACTACATCTCAGCACTGCACTGGCTATTTTAAGTAATGCATTAATACAAGAAAGGAAAAGTATATAAAGTTGGGGAAGAATAAAGAGTTAACTTTGTTTACAGATGATATGGCTACTCATGCAGAAAATTTTAAAAACTATTTTGGAAATAGTGATTTTTGCAAAGTTGTGGAATACAAAGCTCATATGCAAAAATGTTTGCTTCCCTGTGTATCAGCAAAGAACTAGAATTTTTAAATTTTAAAACAAATTTAACCAAGACATGAAAATCACATATAAAATTCCTTGTGATATTTTGATGTATGTATACATTGCACAATATTGAAACTAGGGTAAACATCAATCTCAAACATTTATCACTTTTCTTAAAAGTTTAAATTTAACTCTATTATTATTTGTGTGTGTGTGTGTGTGTGTGTGAGTGTGCGTGTGTGTGATATGTGTTGAGGGTGGCCAAAAGCAACATGAGGAGAAAGGGTTATTTCATCTTACAACTCTCAGGTGATACTCCATCACTGAGGGAAGTCAGGGCAGGAACTCAAGGCTCAAAGCTGGAGGCAGGAACTGAAGCAGAGACCACACAGGAATATGTACTGCTTACTGGCTTTCTCCCCATGGCTTGCTCATTCTGCTTTCTTATATAATCCAGGACTCAAGGGTGGCACCATGCACAATGGACTTGGGCATCCCACATTAGTCTATCAGCAATTTAAAAAAAGTCTCACAGTCTTGCTTATAGAGGCATGTTCTCAATTGTGGTTACCTCTTCTCAGATAGCTCTAGCTTGCATCAAGTTGACAAAAAAACCCAAACAATCCCCAACCAGTACACATGGATTAAGGGAACCTGAGGGTCTTTGGGCTTGTAAAATAACAAGTACCTTTAGTTATAGAGCCGCCTTACTGGTTCTTATCATTTCCTCCTATCAAATCATTGGCAATCATTTTTCACTATAAAAATAAATACAAACAAGCATTGCGATGTCCGATCAAGTGGAAAGAATTTGCTGTGCTTGTTATATTTCCAGAAGTTCTGCCTCAATAGAAACACGAAATGGTTGGTTCTCCAGGCAACTAAATACATTCTTTACAGGGAAACACAATGGGAGCTGAAGGTTCCTAGCTATCTGAATTTCCTTGCTCTATACAATGCATAAAACCAATGTATGTAATATACTTTCATCATCTATAGTCATTTAATGGTGTACCGAAACTCCCCCTCTAATCTAACTGTAACTTATTACTTATTGCTCAAACTTTTGTTAAAGTTACCTACTGCCTAGTCTTTCCCAGTGTCTTGTAACCAGTATTTTTCTCTCAGTTTCTGTATGATCGACTTTTATATATTCATATATGTGCAAGCAGTATGAGCTCTGGTGCCCTGTATGTTTTCACAAGTGGAAAGAGTTTCTTTTTGTGACTGAATAGTACTTCCTTATGTGTATGTTCCACATTTTCTTTATATCTTAATCAGTTAATGTGAACTTATGTTAACTTAAAAAGTTGTTTAGCTTACTTCATTTTATTTGTGTATCAGTATTTTGCGTGAATGTTTATATTTGTACAATGTGTGTGCCTGGTGCCCGTGGAGGTCAGAAGAGGGCAAAAAAATTCCCTGGAACTGTAGTACAAAGGATTGTGACACCCTATGGATGCTGGGAACTGAACCCAGTTCTTCCATAAGCAAAATAAGTGCTCCTTACTGAGCCAACGCTCCAACTCTCCAACACTCAGTTTGTTTCATTAATTAGCTCTTGTGAATAATGATGCAATGAACAAGGGATTACAAATGTCTCCTCCACAGACTGATTTTAGTTTCCTTTACACATACACTTAGAAGGATGACTAGATCAGATAATTCTATTTTTAGTTTTAAAAATAATAATTAAATTTGTTAGTTGACAGTTTCACATATGGATATAATAATATCAACCACTCTTACCCTCCAAATTCTCCCATCTCCCTACTACCCCTAACCACCCTGTCCTTACCCCAATAATCTTTTATGGTCATCTCTATTTTTTTGTTTTCTGACCCACTGAGCTTAACCAAGGCTGTCTGAGTGGACATGGCTTTGCAGCTATCTATTGGTTCTTGATAGGCTCAGCAGTGAGTACAAAACTGGAGACAATGACTCCACCTCTTTCAGAAACTCTCAGTAGCCAATAAATAGTTAAGTAGTCAAGGATTGGGCCTCAGGAGCTGCCCTTCCCCTTTCTGCTTGTTGATAGTTTTTCTGTGCAGACCCAGTATAGGAAACCATAGTTGTGATTTCATGATTGCAGTGGTTGTATTATTTCCATGTGACTTTCCATGTACCCTTCCTCTAGGTTAAAGACCATCCCTTCAATTTCATCCCATACTCCTGTCTCTTCCTGCACAAGCAGTTCCAATCCCAGCATTCCACCTCTTGACTTTCACTTTAATAACTTTTGTCCTAACAAATGGTAAGTGAAATCTCATTGTGATTTTCATTTAAATTATTCTGATGAATAGCAACCTAAGTGTCTGTCAACATAGAAAAATGATAGAGAGAATGGGGTATATATAAACATTGGAATAGTGTTCATGTTTACAAAGAAGAAAATGCTGTCATTTGTCACAACATGGATGAATCTGGAAGGCTTTGTGCTAATAGAAATAAAAGAAATAACAAATAAAGAAATAACAAATACCACATGATGTCATTCACAGGTAGACCCTAAAATGTTAAAGTAACAGAAATAGAGATCAGAAGGCTGAGGATGTGGCTTGGTGGTAGAATTCTTATCTAGTATATGTACAACAGGACTTTATCCTTGGAGAGGAGAGCAGGAGAACTAATATGAATGGGGGATACCAGAGATGAGAGAAGAGTGCTTGAGAAATGTACAACACAAAGAATGAAAATTGTAGACTTGAATCAAAATGGAGTATCAATAATAGCTCGCAGATTTTAGCAAGCATGTCATATTGCTGCAAGATGTTAGGGGAAAGTAAGTGGTTGAGATTGTTATGAGGGTCTGTAGAAACTCTATACTTTCCATACAAATTTTCTGTGTATTTAAAACCTTAAACTGAGAAGACTGTTAACTTAAAAACATTATTACTGAAACATCAGACTTCTCTGCTTCTTTGAAGTTTTGCTTTTGCTATTCATACTGGAAATGGCACATCAATTGTACAAAGAATAGCCTTTTTCCACTTTATTATGCTTAGGAATGTCCCCACAACCAAGCTGTGTGTGCATTTTATGAAACTATTTCAAGTATGCCCAAGCCACTTCTTAATTTCTCCTGAATATTTGAGGTGAGGAGGTAATGCTGTAGGTTCAAAATTCCCCACCCTTTTTGTAGTCTTTGATGCTGAAGAAGAGGCAGTCTCAGAGTTTTTGAAGGGAGGTAATCAAAGCCATGCATAGCCCAAGGACTCTGAACTTTCTAAAGGGCAGACACTTTCTAAGATGCAGCACTTGAGCCTTAATCAAACAGCCCTGAGTGCATATGCTCCTTCTTATTCTCCAGAGCTGAGTGGGCTTTTGGTGTTAAAATTACTTTGGCACTGTGAGCAGCTAGGGAATTGGTATGCAAGGCTTTGTCTGTTGGCTTGAGTGGAGGAGCAAGAAGGATGTAGAGAAAGGCTTGTGTGAGCTCATTTTGTTCTGGGTCACCTTGGGTCCCAAAGGTATTCCAGCTGCTTGAAACTGTGAGTGACAGATCCTTTCTCTTTTCCACGCTCCTGTCTTTTTCAGAGAAAGGGGGTGGTGAAATAAAAGTTCCCTGATTGATATCCTTCTGGGTTTTGAAATTGTGTTTATAATAAATAGTCCCAGAGAAGTGAGGAAAAACAATCAACAAACAAACAAAATGGTAATGTAGAGGTGTTATGGAAAGACAAAGTTTGTTTTTATTTTTATTGTTTTTATTGATCTCTACATTTTTCTCTGCCCCCTTCCTCCCCCCTCCCCTTCTACTCTCTTCCATGATCCCCACACTCCCAGTTTATTCAGGAGATCTTGTCTTTTTGTACTTCCCATGTAGATTAGACCCATGTATGTCTCTCTTAGTGTCCTCTTTGTTGTGTAGGTTCTCTGGGATTGTGAATTGTAGGCTTGTTTTTCTTTGCTTTATGTCTAAAAGCCACTTATGAGTAAGTACATGTTATATTTGTTTGGAAGACAAAGTTTTATTGCTTCTCTTCATCACCCCTTAAGGGCGAATTGAAATCAGCAATGATAATGGCATCTATACTTCACTACTGGAAATTGCTCCTGACTTTTGTAATATGCTTTATACCTACATTTGTCCTTATTTTTGAGATGTTCAAGATGAAAGCCACATGGGCAAGCTAATTAACAAATGTTCTATTTGTTTATAAAATGACAGAGCCAAAGAAGTAAAGGCAATTGTGATGAACTATATAAGTTAAGAATGTTGTTCTGGTGAGCCCAAGATATTCAACTTAGCAACACCTACCAGTTAGGCAGAGTAACCGCTTGCTTCTGTAGGTCATGACTTTGAATGACCTGACTAGACCTCGGTGGCCATCTTGATTTGAAGTTCTGAATCTCTCCATTATCCTTTCCATAAAGCATCCGGCTAGCACTTTCACCACAGTGTTGACTGTGGCTAATTTGAGTATGGTCTCTAGTTCCAGTGGATTCTAGGAGGCAGACAGACTTTGGCTGCCCTTCTATGAGCCAAATACCTCTGATTTTTTCCTTCTGAATTACTCAAATTCAAGGCCTATTGGGTTAGAGTGTTCCCCACAGGCTCTTTCTAGTCAGCTGCAAAAGAATTTGTTGTTTCTATATTATCTTGTCACCCTGGAAATAAATCCTTGGTTCTCATGTTCTCAGTGTCAAACTCTGTACCTTCTTAAACTGGCAGGCAGCTCATCCGAGGGCCCATGAGATAATCCTTTAGTACTAGAAACATAAATTATTAGAATAGGGAGCCCTGTTCCCTTCGTGGTAATTATAGAAATAATTGTTTTCTGGAGAGAGTTTATTTTCTTTGACAATTTTATTTTTTCCCTTCCTGAATCACAGGAATGTCTTTGATGTTGAAAATTTAGGGCAGATTGTGGCAAAATGGTCAATATCATGACAGACTTCTGAAAGTTGGTCTTGACAATAGTAGGGCCTTAGGAGTACTTCTCTTTATCATCCTACATAGATGAACCAACTGTGTTTATATTTTGAGTGGTAAATTTGAGTCAGGAGGGAAATTGGCAGTGAATCATACAGTTATGCAATTCTAATAGATGTTACATGTTCAGTAAAATAATCAAAAGAAGACTATAGAGAAATGCTAAATTTGAGGTCAAGCACATACTTTTTAAAAAGGTATCATTAGTCTTTCTTATAGATAAACTGTGGGCTTCCACAATTCATATGTTAAAGTGCTAACTTTCAGTGTGATGCTATTTGGAGATGGAATGTTTGAGAGGTAATAAGGGCTTAAAGGGCTTTAAGGTCATAAAACTAGGGACCTATCAAGAAGAGTTTGATTATATATATATATATATATATATATATATATATAATATCTCATATATATGTGGTTGATTCAGAATAACTAGACCAACAACCATAATGGTGGGGAGCTTGACAGGCAACAGGCAGGCATGGCATTGGGACAGTAACTGAGCACTTCCTGATATATAAGTATGAGACAGAGATAGATAGATAGATAGATAGAGAGAGAGAGAGAGAGAGAGAGAGAGAGAGAGAGAGAGACTATGAGTAGTATGGGCTTCTAAAAGGCTAAAACCTATCTCCAGTGGCACACTTCTTCCAACATGACCTCCTAATACTTTCCAAACAGTTCAAACAACTGGGGACCAAATATATGAGCCATTATCATTCATCAAACCATCACAAATCCCAGGCTACTATGGATGACACCATTCCCTGAGTTGTGTTGTGAACTATGTAAGAGTAAAGAGAGCAAGCAAGCAGACAAAGATGAGCACTTGTTTCTCTGTGCTTTTGATTATGGGTGTGATGTGACTAGCTGTTTAAGTTCCTGCCTTGACATCTCACAATAACGTACTGTGACCTGGAACTGTAAGCCAAAGAAACCCTCCCCGCTTCAAGTTGTTTATATTGTCAGTGTGCTTTATCACGGCAACAGAACTGAAACTAGAATAGTGGTTGATAATCTTTTTTAATATTCAAGAGAATAGTTTTCTAGTTGGGATTAACTGTGTCATGCTACATTTTCTTTGATCTTCCTTCTAACCAGAATCTATAAAATATATATAATTAACCCATTTTAATGAAAGTAGAGGTGAGATAAGTGGGCAGCAAATGCTTCTGAGCTACTCGTTTAGAAGCTTGTTTCTGAAGAACTCACTTTGAATGATTGCTTACTTGAAATATGTCACAGTTTAGAGGACTTGATTGTGGGCAAGGATTGAATTCTTACTGTGAACCAGGATGGAAAGTGTGCTAACATAGTTGCTGAAGTGTTGCTAAGAATGAAATAACATTATTTGGGAGCAAGAAAATCATAATTAGGAAAAGGTAGGACAAATGCTAAAAAATATCTGAAATGATAGTATTTGAAGACAACTATGTCACCTAAAGTTTCAAATAACACTTTGGTCCCTATCAATGAAACTCTGCTAAAGCAACAATATCAAGCACTCTACTTTTTCTATGTAACGTCTCTTGACAAGCTGGTAGGTGGGATCTGCAAAACAGTTGACAGTATCATTGGAATAGGCAAAACCCTAAGGATTTTATATAAGTACATAATAAAGCGTTAGTAGATGGATGTCTCATTGCTTATCATTTAAGTAGTCCTCCCTCCTTTTCCTTATATTTAGAGTCATGACTGGATTATTCATATCTAATATAAGCTTCCATTTATCCTGTTTGGAAAGATTATAGTTTGATAATTTTTATCCACTTACTGAGTCATATGTTCTGGCTAGAGTCGAAGAGGTGGTAGATAAGTAAGTCAAAATGCAACTTATCATGACATAGAGGGCTTTTAGATACAAAAGCAGAATAGAACTTACTTGAAAGGGAAAACTAACTCTTACAAATATATTCAGAGAAGATTATGTGGATTTTTGAATCTTTTGATACCCTAGTATTCCAATACCAATTTTAATTATAGGAAGAAAACGGATATAGTTACAGAAAACTTCAATTGTATTTCTGATATTCTTAGAAATGGGTCCAGTTGGCTCTCAGGTGACTGTATGCCTTCCAAAGTCTTCTAAGAAATGCAATGCCTCCAGGGGAGAAATAGCAGGATTCATTATCTGCTGATATCTTGCCAGAAATAAAAAAAAATGTAGTCATCAGAGAATAACGGTTCGTGAAACAAGGGAGGAACATGACATTTGGGTGAAAATGTGGAACATTTTAAGGGGATTTGAGGGGACATCTCTGTTTCAACCTACCATGATGGAAATTATAGAGTGGCAATGGAAATGAATTGTTGACTCCTGGCTAAATTCTTATGGAAGGTGTAAATTGGCCTTGTACTACACGCATGTACTGAACTGGTGAACTATTGTTTAGAAGTTCATTGTTTAACATGTCCAAAACTTGAGGGCTGATGTAAACTACCTTTGAGAACAAGGGAATGACCATTTATATTTCTATTATCAGCCGATGATCCCACTATGTATTTCATATTTGTTATTCTCACTCAATATTTATGACTACTCTGCCAGGTAGCTATTATTTTCCCTAGTTGATGCACATTAAGCATGTGCTCATTTATTCTATCAGGCTAGCTGCACGTGTGTCAATTTGGAAAAGTCTAATCCAACTTTTAATTAGTGCTTTGCATATAGAACCATTTCTGCAAATGATATAATATAAATATAAATTCCACTCTATAATATAGTATAACTATAAACACTTTAAAAAGGTAATCCTATAATTTGGGGTATTAGTTCACTGCTTTAAAAAAAAAGCATGTTTCAGTTCATAACCATAGCTGTCTTGGGTACCATTTGTGCCTTTTATTCCTCTGTTATCGCCAAGCATCGAATTAACTTTATGAAGGTGATTCACTTAGGCATTAAGCCCCTCTATGGCAATGTGAATGTGATTATGTCCTCACATACTTAATTGGAAAAACAAAGTATGCCCTTTTATTCAAATCAATCAATGAACTCATGTAATCAAGCCACCATGCATGAACACTAACACACATGCACTCCATAAAAGTTTGTTCAATTTCATACAACCACATATATTTGTGAATTTTAATATTTCATTCACTGCAGTTAAAAAATGAATCTACAGGGAAGGGTTACTTTTAAAAATCACTGTTGGTATAAATCTAGTTTCTTATTATACTGAGATGTTGCATTTGTCTTTCTGCCATGAATACTTGCATACATTTCTAGCAGGAGCTGTAGTAACTTAATGAGACCTTGAAAAGAATTGTGATTATTTTTGACTGGTTGCTGTATTCAATTTTAAAAAACAAAATATCAACTTTAATCATTACAGAATAAAACAAATAGCCAGCCAGTCATTGTACAGCTTTCTTACTTAGCCTGGAAAGGAAGATCATAAAGTTATTGCTTTTCTAAATTAATCAGTTCCATTTCAGAGTGAAATGCAGAAGCGAGCTAGAGTGTAGCATAGAGGAAAGTGTGAAGACACATCAGACACTGCACACCCCGCTTCCAGGTGTTCAGTTTTTTACCTAGAAGAGAGAGTGTTGGGTTAGCAGATGCCTGTGGATACTTCAATCTCAGAAATGCCAAGAAATGTATATGAAGTAGAAATTCTCCCAATTATGTGAACTTGGGGATAGGAAAATAAGGCTGGTACATTAGCATATTCACCCATGTGGTGCCTTACACATCTCTCTATACTCAAAACTGATGCCTTACATTGATAAGTCTTTAGTAGTTGGAAATCTTTGGAATTATTATTCTTCCTTTCAACAGAACTTTTTTATTTTATTTTATTTTTTATTTTTTCACCATAGTCTTTTATTTTTTTTCCATTCAAAAAAAAAGAATTTACATTTCCTCCCCTTCTCCCAGTCTCCTCCCGCTCCCCCCTCCCTCCTGCTGCTTCCTTAAAAGAGGGCATGGTGCCTAGCCCTGTGGGAAGTCCAAGGCCCTCCCCCCTCCATCCAGTCCTAGGAAGGTATGCATCCAAATCGACTAGGTTCCCAAAAAGATAATACATGCAGAGGAGATAGGTCTTAGTGTCATTGTTGATGGCTTCTCATTCTGCCCTCATTGGCAGCCACATTAGAGAGTTCAGTTTGATCATATGCTCATTCAGTCCCGGTCCAGCTGGATTTGGTGAGCTCCCATTAGATCAGGCACACTGTCTCAGTGGGTGGTACAGCCCCTCACGGTCCTAACTTCCTTGCTCATCTTCTCCCACCTTCTGCTCTTCGACTGGACCTTGGGAGCTCAATCCATTGCTCTGGTGTGAATGTGGGTCTCTGTCTCTATCTCCAAACATCGGACGAAATTTCTATGGATGTGGTCAAGATATTCATGAATGTGACTATGGGACAATGCTAGTTCTGGCACCCTCTCCACTGCTGCCCAAGGACCTAGCTGGGGACATCCCTGTGGACACCTGGGATCTCCTCTAGAGCCAAGTATCTTGCCAGTCCTAAAATGACTCCAATAATGTAGATATCTTATTCCCTTCTTCAATATTCACCTTTGTTCCATCTCCACCTTCCCATTCCCCCAAGCTCTCCCCAGTCCTTCCCTTCTCCCTTCTCCTTCTGAGTATAGTGTTTTCTATTTCCATCCATTTGCATGCAAAATTCAAGATGTCATTATTTTTTACCGCTGAGTAGTACACTAATGTGTATATATTCCACACTTTCTTAATCCATTCTTCCATTGAGGGGCACCTAGGTTGTTTCCAGGTTTCGGCTATTACAAATAATGCTGCTATGAACATAGTTGCACAAATGCCTTTGTAGTATGATTGGGCATTATTTGGGTATATTCTCAAAAGTGGTATTGCTGGATCCTGAGGTAAGTTGATTCCCAATTTCATAAGGTCTATCTTGGTCCTATGCTAGTTCTTTCCCTGTTCAGCTGGAGTTGGTGAGCTCGCATTAACTCAGGTAAGCTGTTTCAGTGGGTGTCACCATCATGTTCTTTACTTCTTTGCTCATATTCTCCTTCCTCCCACTCTTCAACTGGACTTTGGAAATTCAGTCCAGTGCTTCGATGCCGGTCTCAGCCTCTGTTCCCATCAGTTCCTGGATGAAGGTTCTATGATGACATTTAAGATAGTCATCAATATGACTATAGGGCAAGGAAGACCAGTTTGGGCAACCTCTCCATTACTGCTTAGTCTTAGCTGGTGTAACAGGAGGGCCCGCTTGTTGGGGTTTCTGTCCTGCCCAGTTCCCACAGTCTGTAAATCCCAAAGAAAATCACACAGAGGTCTTCATAATTTATAAAACTGATTGGCCCATTATCTCAGGCTTTTTATTTACTCTTATAACTTATATTAACCTACTATTCTTATCTATGTTAGCCACATGGCTCAGTACCTTTTTTAGCGGGGCAGGTCACAGAGGAATGAGCTTCCTTCTTCCCAGAATTCTCCTGTTCTCATTGACCTGCCTCTACTTCCTGTCTGGTTGTCCCACCTATACTTCTTGCCTGGCTACTGGCCAACCTGCATTTATTTAAAACATATTTGACAGAATACAGAATTGTCCCACACCAAGCTGGGGTCATTCTTGTGGATTCCTGGGAATTTCTCTAGTGCCAGGTTTCTTGCCAGCCCCATAATGGCTCCCCGCAATCAAAATATGTCTTTCCTTGCTGTCTGTTTCTGTCCCTCCCCCATTTTGACTATCTTGTTCCCTCAAGTTCTCCCCCTCCCCTTCTGCCCTCCCTTCTCCCCCTACTCCATGTTCCCAATTTTGTCAGGAGATCTCGTCTATTTCCCCTTCCCAGTAGGATCTATGTATGTTTCTCTTAGGGTTCACTTTGTTACAGATTGTCTAGGGTCATGGACTATAGGCTCATTAGCCCTTGCTTTACAGATAGTACCCACTTATGAGTGAGTACATACTGTGTTCATCTTTCTGGTCTAGTTCCATCCATTTGAATGCAAATTTCAAGATGTCATTCTTTTTTACTACTTTAGTACTCCATTGTGCAAATGTACCACATTTTCTTTATCTATTCTTTCGTTGAGGGTCATCTCGGTTGTTTCCAGGTTGTGGCCATTACCAATAATGCTGCTTTGAACATAGTTGAATAAATGTCCTTGTAGTATGATTGAGCATCGCTTGGGTATGCACCCAAGTGTGGTATTGCTGGATCCTGAGGTAGGCTGATTCCCAGTTTTCTGAGATATTGCCATACTGATTTCCAGAGTGGTTGTATAAGTTTGCATTCTGATCGGCGATGGAGGAGTGTTTCCCTTACTCCACATCCTCACCAGCTTAAGCTATCATTGGGGCTTTTGTTCTCAGCCATTGTGACTGGTGAAAGACGGTATCTCAGAGTTCAACAGAACTTCTTTTTTCATATTCTTTTATTTTTCTTTCAAAAACTTACACTTTCTCCCCTTCTCCCAGTCCTCCTCCACCCTCCCATTACCCTTCTTCCCTCCCCCTGCTTCCTTAAGAGGGGGCAGGGTACCCTGCCCTTTGGGAAGCCCAACGCCCTCCCACCTCCATGCGGCCTAGGAAGATATGCATCCATATAGACTAGGTTTCCAAAAAGCCATTACAGGCAGAAGAGATAGGTCCCAGTGCCATTATCATTAGCTTCGCAGTCAGCCCCCATTGGCAGCCACATTCAGAGATTCTGGTTTGATCATATGCTCATTCAGTCCTGGTCCACCTGGATTTGGTGAGCTCCCATTAGATCAGGCACACTGTCTCAGTGGGTGGACCAGCCCCTCATGGTCCTGACTTCCTTGCTCATCTTCTCCCACCTTCTGCTCTTCGACTGGACCTTGGGAGCTCAATCCATTGCTCTGATGTGAATGTGGGTCTCTGTCTCTATCTCCATCCATCGGACGAAATTTGTATGGTGATGATCAAGATATTCATCAGTGTGACTATGGGACAAGGCCAGTTCAGGTACCTTCTCCTCTGCTGCCCAAGGACCTAGCTGGGAACATCCCTGTGGACACCTGGGATACCCTCTAGAGCCAAGTCTCTTGCCAATCCTAAAATGACTTCCTTAATGTAGATAACTTATTCCCTTCTCCAATATTCACCTTTCCTCCATCTCCATCCTCCCATTCCCCCAAGCTCTCCCCAGTCCTTCCCTTCTCCCTTCTCCTTTCCCCATTACCTTCACCCACCCTCCGACTCCCCCCTCATCCCCGCCCCCATGCTTCCAACTTTTGCCCGCCGATCTTGTTTGCTTCCAATTTCCAGGAGGATCTATATATGTTTTTATTTGGGTTCACCTTGCTATTTGGCTTCTCTAGGCTTGTGAGCTATAAGCTTACTGTCCTTTGTTTATGGCTAGAGTCCACTAATGAGTGAGTACATACCACAATCGTCTTTTTGGGATTGGGTTACCTCACTCAGGATAGTGTTTTCTATTTCCATCCACTTGCATGCAAAATTCAAGATGTCATTGTTTTTTACCGCTGAGTAGTATTCTAATGTGTATATAATCCACACTTTCTTGATCCATTCTTCCACTGAGGGACACCTAGGTTGTTTCCAGGTTCTGGCTATTACAAATAATGCTGCTATGAACATAGTTGCACAAATTCTTTTGTGGTATGATTGGGCTTCTCTTGGGTATATTCCCAAAAGTGGTATTGCTGGATCCTGAGGTAAGTTGATTCCCAATTTCCTGAGAAACCACCACACTGATTTCCAAAGTGGTTGCACACATTTGCATTCCCACCAGCAATGGATGAGAGTTCCCCTTACACTACATCCTCTCCAGCATAGGCTATCCTTGGTGTTTTTGATTTTAGCCATTCTGACAGGTTTAAGATGGTATCTCAAAGTTGTTTTGATTTGCATTACCCTGATCGCTATAGAAGTTGAATATGACCTTAAGTATCTTTTGGCCATTCGAACTTCTTCTGTTGAGAATTCTCTGTTCAGATCATTACCCCATTTTTTAATTGGGTAATTTAGAATTTTAATGTCTAGTTTCTTGAGTTCTTTGTATATTTTGGAGATCAGACCTTTGTCTGATGTGGGGTTAGTGAAGATCGTGTCCCATTCAGTAGGATGCCTTTTTGTCTTAATGACTGTATCTTTTTTTCCCATACATTGTTTTGTTTTATTTTTTTCCATTCAAGAACATAATTAAAGAAATAAATTTTTTTTCCTTTCTTCCCCTTCTCCCGGTGCCCTCCCGCTACCCCCCATCCCTCCTCCCTCCCCCTTCTTCCTTGAAAGAG
>PVIU01030209.1:0-16434 GCA_004026605.1 Ondatra zibethicus | reverse complement strand
TGTCCCATAGTCACACTGATGAATATCTTGATCACATCCATAGAAATTTCGTCCGATGGATGGAGATAGAGACAGAGACCCACATTCACACCAGAGCAATGGATTGAGCTCCCAAGGTCCATTCGAAAGCAGAAGAACCTTCATCCAGCGACGGATGGAGATAGAGACAGAGACCCACGTTGGAACACTGGACTGAGCTCCCAAGGCCCAGTTGAAGAGCAGAAGGAGAGAGAAGATGAACACAGAAGTCAGAACTGCAAGGGATTCGTCTACCCATTGAGATGGTGTGCCGGATCTAGTGGGAGCCCACCAAGGCCAGCTGGACTGGGACTGAACGAGCATGTGATTGAAACAGACTCTCTGAATATGACTGACAACGGGGACTGACTGAGAAGCCAATGATAATGGCACTGGGATTTGATTCTACTGCATGTACTGGCTTTTTGGGATCCTAGTCAGTTTGGATTCACACCTTCCTAGGCCTGGATGGAGGCGAGAGGGCATTGGGCTTCCAACAGGGCAGGGTAACCTGCCCTCTCTTAGGACTGGAGGGGAAAAGGGGAGGGGGAATGAGGAAGCGGGAGGGAAATGGGAGGAGCAGAGGAGGTGGAAATTTTGAATGGTACTATTTATAATGCAATAATAAAAAATTAAATGTGAAAAAAGGGGGGGAGTATTGTGGGACAAGGGTCTGTACCCTGTCACTTTTATTTTAATGAAATACTGATTGGCCATTAGCCAGGCAGGAATTATAGGTAGGGCAACTGGGCAGGAAGTAGATGTTGGGCATAAAAACAGGAGAATTCTGGGTAGAGGAAAGGCACAGTGTATATTTGTCACCCAGATGCAGAGGAAGCAAGATGATAATGTCTCACTGATAAAGGTACCAAGCTACGTGGCTAACGCAGACAAGAATTATGGGTTAAGATATAGAAATTAGTTAATAAGAAGGCTGAGCTAATAGGCTAACCAGTTTATAATTAATATAAACCTCTGTGTGTTTCTTTGGGACTCTATGACTGTGGACTTGGCAGGACAAAACCTCAGTCAACAAGGAACATGGTAAAGGGACATGGCCTTAAGGCTGACAAAGGAGATCAAAGTAAACACAGTGACTGAAAGAGAAGAAGAGCAACAGAATAGAAACAAGAAGGGAGATTGGAATAAAGGATGTGTTGTTTTGTGTTTTGAAACAAAGTTTTATTCTAAACATGGAATTCTCCATTTTGTCAAGGAGACCCCAGAAGCCTGCTAGCCCAAGTTCTCCAGCATGAAGTTATAGCAGATACACCAAGTTTTATGTAGGCACTTGTTATCAGAACTCAGGTTCTCATACTTGTGTAGCCTGTGCTTTACCTACTAGACCATCTTATGAACACACCCATCTCCTGATGGTTTTAAGATATAGTGTTCATGTCATGAAATAAATGTTTAAAGTTCACTACATCACCCACATGCACATAGGAAGAAACAAAGGAAAATTAATAGAATGTGGTCAATCATATAGCTGGAGTTCAAGGTGGAGGTCAGAGACTTAGATAATACTAGAGGCAAGCCAGAGAGAAAGATCACAGAGAAAGTGTTTTTGCCCTGTGCTGAGGATTTTATCTTGCTCCTGGGCTTGAAATTTCTATTACCAGTGTACCAAAGATACCAAGTTTTTCTTAGTACTATGTTCCAAGAAATGAAGACCAGACTCATGAAGGAAGGAGAAGAAAAACTCGGTAATGAGTGGGAAGCAAGTGTATAAACCACTTGGTTTGGGGACTGTCCTCTTCTATTCACTGCTATGGGTTTGTTAATCCATTTATTTTACCTTGTTATTTGCTTCTTCAGTTCTGAAAAAACAAGGCCAGGAAGATGTGTGTGTTGGTGTGCAGCAAGAACTCCATCTACGGCCAATGAAAAATGAAGCAAATGAGCACAGAGAGTAAGAGCTATCTTGTGTAGTGCATGGAACACCAGGACTCTTCCTATGGAGTGGTGATGATGAGTGTGATCAATTCCACACAATGTAGAATCACTTGAGAAAATGGTCTCTGCACAGGTCTAGAGGAATTATCTTCATTACCATAATTGATGCAAGAAGGTCCAGATTAGTCATGCTCAGAACCATTGCTCAGGGCATCTTCTACAATAAAACATAGTGAGAGAGAGCTGAGCCTCAGCATGCATGCATCAATTTACTACATTCTTGATTGTAGATGCAAGGATTAGCTGCTTCAAGAGTCTGTAGCCTTGACTTCCCCTCAGGAACAGCATGGAATCTGGAATTGTAAGTCAATTAAACCCTTTCTCTCCAAAGCAGATTTTTTCAGAGCATTTAATCACAACACCAGGAAGCAAGACCAAGAAAGAAGATGTGGGCCAAATTTCAGTGTGTGTATGTGTGTGTCCATATGGGTGTGTGTGTGTGTGTGTGTGTGTGTGTGTGTGTGTGTATGTGTAAGACAGGGTTTTTCACAAAGGTTGGTATAGTGGCTGATTTTCTGTGTCAAATTGACATGAATATGATTCATCAGTAGAAGGAGCATCAGTTGAGGAAATTCCTCTAAGAGATTCAGCTGTAAGGCATTTTCTCATTTAGTGATGAATAGGGGAGGGCCCCATCCATGGTGGGCAGTGCCTTCTCTGGACTGCTGGTCCTGTAAAAAGGTGCGTTTAGCAAGTCATAGGGAACAAGCCAGTAAGCAGTTCCCCTCCATGTCCTCTCTATCAGCTTCTGTCTCTGGATTCTTGCCCTCTATGAGTTTCTGTCCTGGCTTCCTTTAGTGATGAACAGCAATGCTAATAATATGGGAGCAAAATAAACCCCTTTATTCCCAAATTGCTTTTTGGTCATTGTGTTTCATCACAGCAATAGAAACACTGCCTAAGTTAGCTGGCCTAGAACATACCACATAGCTAAATATTACATTGATTTTCTCACCCTCCACTTCTTGAATGCTGAGATTACAGGCTTGAACCACCATATATTTATCTGTACTGGGAATCAAATTGAGGGTTTTGTGCATATAAGGCAAGAATTCTATCAACTAGCTGTATTTGTAGCCCCATGGTTTTAGGTTTTTTTTTTTGATTAATAACTGCAACAATGATTAGAATGTGGGAGGGAAATATAAACAAACTCTGATTTTAGGACAGAAAAGAAAGAAAGGAAAAGATGTATTTGCACAGTTATCTTTGTTGTTGCCAGACAACAGGTCAGTGACTCATCACTCAGAATCTCATTTCATCCTTGACGTTATACTTCTCTATGAACATTTAATCCCATTTTGACAATGAGAACATGTAAGTACGTAAAGTATCTTGTTTCACAATTAAGAAATACTAGGCTTAGAGAGCTGTCATTTGCTCCTTTCCCAGATGTCTTTGGTCAAGTTTCCAGCACTCATGTCTGTTGATTCACAACTGCAATGGAATATTCCTTTTTGTACAATGTATTTGTTATTCTCATTGGCTTAAAACAGAGCTGACAGGCCCATAAATAGGCAGGGAGAAGTTAGATGGGAAAAGCAGACTAAAAAGATGCTGGAAAGAACAAGGTCAGAGTTAGAGCAGTCAACAAGAGACCGAGAAAAGTAAGATGCACATGTTGTGCTGAAAATATGTACTGCCACCTGGCAGAGAATAGATAAGAAATATGGGTAAGTTTAAATTATAGGAGGTAGTTAATGACAAGTCTAAGCGCTGGCTAAGTTTTTATAATTAATAAGAAGTCTCTGTGTGGTTATTTGGGATCTGACTGGTGATAGGAAAAACTCTGCCTACACATGGGGCCAACTATCAGGCAACATAAATCCACATAAAACCTGAAAAAGCTTAAGAAAAGGTTCAAAACACACAACAAAAATGGAGAGAAACAGGACTTCCAAATCTTACAGTCTATGTCAACCCTAGTGCAGAGACACATCTCTTGGCAACTGGAGCCAGCCACCAACCACCACATGCAAGCAACATGTACTTAGCTCAGCAATGCCAGCAGCTGAAATAACAATTTAAGATTCTTCTCATCCAATCAAAAAACAATAAAGATGCTCAGCAGTCAGGTCTAGAAAAACAAAACCCTCTAAATGTGTTATGGTGTGTTTAAAACTACACATAGGGTTGGGAGAAAAGAGAGAAAGATATATATATATATAGTCATAGATTAAAATGTAGTTTAAAAATAATAAAATAAAGTTCTTCACAGAATGAATAAAGTAATAAAAATCGTATAATCCATGCATACATGGAAAATACATGGGTGTCTGGATTCTATCCAATATTGCATTATCTTTGAACTTTTGACTACTCATGAGTGAGCACTAGCTGCTAAGAGCCATTGGATTATGGAACCTGCTAGGTGAAACTAATGCATATATTTTAAAAGTATCTTGATTTCAAAATAGAAGTCATAAATGTATGGCTTTGGGGAAAAGGTTATGCTTTTATTTCCATAGGAAATGAGAGGCTTTGAATTCATTCCAAGTTTTAGAAAATCAGGTTTGTTTGAGGAAGAATCCCTAAAAATCCTGGCTACAGGCATAAAGAAATAAATCTAGAAAAACTACAAAACACAATATATTTTACCTGCTCAAACATATAGAACCACTAAATTTGGCTAACTTGTATACAACACAAAGTCTATACATTTATTAATACTGATACATATGCTAACTTTAATAATTTATGTATTTTCAGAACAACAGTATCAGACATTAATAAAAATAGGAGCCCAGATGATCCAACATCTCAGTGCACCTCTGTTCAGTTTCCTCAGATTTCTGCATCAAAAAAAGTTTCAAGGTTGCTGATTGAGATGGTCCAGCCTCACAGACTACTCCAGCCATGACTTGACAATTATCCTGATTTTGTCAAGGTTCCCTCAAAGATGCCAGAGCCCTAAGACAACAAGAAGCAATCTAGAAAAAGCAATTCCCACATTCCCAAAAGATGGATTATGGATGTCTTGTTATCATTTAAGTTGGGTTGATTAAAAGTTGTTGTTGGTCACAGTCAGAAAAAAAGAGTTAAACAAAAAAGTTAAATTCAAGGTTCTCTTTCTAAAGGAAGAAAGTGAATATAATATGTAAATGATGATATAAAATGGTAAATTATTGAATCTAATTTAATCCAAAAAACAATTATTAATTTCAAAATATTTTACATTGGTATGGATTTTAGCTTATTGATACAAATTTGAAGTTAATTTTGCTATACTATATATGTATGTTTCTACTTTTTTGGGCTGTCATGCTTATTCAGCTCATTTAAAATTATAATGTATAGTTAAGCAATACAGACCAAATAGATATCTATAATAATCAAACTTGTAGTCATATCAGGTGTGTTTTCAAGGTTAAACATATATGTAGATAGATAGATGGTCTTCAATCACTTCAAAGACCTACAGAATATGGAATTTTGGGTATTTAATAACCTAAGACTTTTCTTGAAAGTGAGACATATCTAATCCTGATAAGACCAATCTACTACAGATGAAATGATGGCCATCAAAGAACTTCCATATGGAGTTTGCTTTCTTTATGACAAAAGATATCCATTTGGGGAAAAAAAAACTACGTTTGTCACAATTGTTGACACTAAACTGTCCAAACTGGATCAGTAGGCTGCAAAAGAAAACAATTGCCAAACTTTGTTAAGGCAAGGAAGAATAGTCCTTCAAAATTCCCTGATTCTCAAAAATGTCTGTCAGATATACTAGGCCTATAGGTCAAAGATAGATGACCCAATGTTGCTCAAGAATTTGGGTGATTCTCCAGCTAGCCAGATATCCCTGTTGTTAGGTAACATTTCACCTTTCTGGGGTCCTTGATTGAACTAAGGACTCAATAATTAAACTTAAATATTTTCTTAGTTATGATAAAAGGTAAATTAGGTATAAATCTTTATGCTCAAAAAGATCAGATAGGTAATAGAATACTTTCTCTAAATTTGCTAAATACAAATGGACTAGATTATATAATTGCAATTCTTAATTGATATATTTTTTGTTATTTATGGTTTCACTATGTTAAAGTTAAAAACTTCCTTTTTAATTAGACAACAATGGGGAAATGCTGTGAATATTTGTTAGTATTGATTTAATAACAAGCTGAACAGTTCTGGGATTCCAGAAGAATGCCACCAAATCTAGCTTTTTATGTGTGTTTGGGACATTGAACCTGGGATTTTAGGCTTGCATAGTTAGAACTTTTACCTGCTGAGCCATCCCCTCAGCCATTTCTTCATTTGTTAGTGCATCTACTCATTATTTGAAATGAAAAATTTCAAGAGAAGTACTCTACAAAAATCAGATCATACTTTGAAGATTTCATGTATCTTACTGTCCTATTTGATTTTAGTTATTTTGATAAACACCATGACAAAAATCAATTAAGGAAGGCAAAGTCTTATTTTAGTTTACAGCTAATAGTCAGTATTCCAGGGAAGTCAGTACAAGAAGTCTAGATTGGAACCTGAAGGTAGTACCTGAAGCAGAAATGGAGAAGTATGTCCCAGAAGTATGCTCACAGTCCGTCTGATGAAGGAAAATCTTCTATTGAACTTCTGTCTTTACAGATGATTCTAGTTTGTGTCAAGTTGACAAAAATGAATTATCACACTCTCTAAGTATAAAATAACCGATTGTTGCCACCCATTAATGAACAGTATTTAACTCATCCATGAAGGTACTAAAGAGAATTTATTTTTCAGACAGGTTGCTTTGTTCTTTAGCTACAAGGTAGAATTTTGTACTTTGTGCAGAAGGAAATGGGAAATCATTTGAAATAAGGAAATTTGAAGCTGTTGGAGTAGCAGCTGTGGTACGTTGCTAAGAATGGTTGTCGTGGCTCATGTATTTGAATGTCTGGTCACTCAGGTGGATTTGAGAGGCAGTAGGAGGTATGGCCTTGATGGAGAAACTGTGTTGCCAGAGGTGAACTTTGAGCTTTCAAAAGCCTAAGTTATGCCAGCAGTTTACCTCCTCTTCCTGCTGCCTCTGTATCCCACTGTACAACTCTAAGCTACCTCTTCACCATCATGTCTGCCTGTGTATGAGTGATACAGTTCCCTGCTATGATAATGAAGGAAATGCCTAAAACTGTAAGCAAGACTGAATTAAATCATTTCTTTCTTAAGAGTTTCTATGACCATTGTGTCTTTTCACAACAACTTTTCAGAGAAAACAGTTTACTGCTTTTGGTGAGTCAGGGATAAAGAACTTTCATTGCCCCAATCCTCTTAGCACACTAGAAACTCTGTGCTTCCTATAACTTGCTTCACAAGATGATGAAAACCTTCTGCTGAGAGCCATTGCAAAGCAATACTAAAACCTGGAAAGTGAAAAAGATAAAAGAATTGTAAGGCGCTCAAGAAAACTCAGGAGGAAATAAAAGGAAACTTGAAAAGAGAAATAAACTATCATACCTAATGTCTTTAAGCAGCATTGAAGAAGATGCTGAGTTTGGTTTGGTATTACATGCAGAGATTTTTTTGTTTTGCTTGTTTTCAGAGACAGGTTCACACAGAGACTTTAAGGCAGTCTTTTTTTTTTCCCGAGACAGGCTTTCTCTATAGCTTTGGAGAGCTTGTACTTGAACTAGGTCTTGTAGACCAGGCTGATTTTGAACTCACAAAGATCCGCTTGCCTCTGCCTCCCGAGTGCTGGGATTAAAGGCATGCGCCACCACCGCCCAGCCTTTTAAGGCAGGCTTAAGACAAGTAGAAAAGTTGGAAGGCATGGGAAGAAGATTGAGTTAGGAAAGTTGTTGTGCAAGAATGAAGAACTGAATTTGATCACCAGAATCCATGGAAAAAGCTAGGTGTGGTGCATGCAACACTATTAGCTTCCCTGGGGAAGCAGAAGCAGGAAGCCCCCTGGGGCTCACAGGACAGCCAGCCTAGTCTAACTGCTTAAACTTTAGGATGCAGTGAAAGACCCTTTTTCAGAAAACTAAAGCTGAGAGTTACTGAGGAAGATGTCTAATGCCACACACAAGAAAAACACACTGAGGAACTATCACAACTTGAAGATAGCTTACGATACAGTTTGTAGGCTAGCTAACTTGGACTCCATTTACAAATTATGAGGAGAAACATAACTTTTAAAAACGTTTAAAAAGCCTAATTTATTCAACTTAATGAATGAAAACTATAGTTATGATTTTCATATATAATGTAAAAGCATGTCCCTATACTCCAAGCTGAAGAAATAGTGGTACATTACCATGTATCTGAAATAATCATATCTAAAATGATTTTTACCCATCAAAAATCAATAAATAAAGGAAACAAGAACAGGTGACTGAAAAATAACAGAATAAATACAAAGCAAAAATCTCACACTGATTATCCAATGGACATGTTTATTGGAACATTTGAAATGACTGGGCTTGGCAATTTAGATTCATTCTCTTGCTTTGATAAAACATGATGAAAAACAAAAGCAACTAGGAATTTAAGGTTTTATTTGATTTAAACTTCTAGATCACAAACATCTTTGAGGGAAGTCAGGGCAGCAACTGAAGACAGTAGCCTGGAGAGAGAGAGCATAGAGGAGCAATATTTTCTGACTCTCTATGAGGGTCGTTCACAGGATCATGGCTGTGGGGTTTTCATGTGCATCTTAGCTTCATCTACCTAGGGAGAGCATCATCCTCAGGGTGCTGAGCCTCGGTGCATCAATTAATAATCAAGCTTCCTCCATAGATACACTGCAGGCTTATCTGATCAAGACAATTCCTCAGTTGAGGCTCTCCTCTCAGATGACTCTAGGCTCTTACAATTAATGCTAATTAAGACAATGTGCTACGGAAATTAAAGACTGAGGATTTCAACAGAGCATTTCAAATAATCCAACCCAATTCCTAAAACACAAGAAACTAAAATTAATAGTTCAGATCATCTTTATACACATGGGGGAATAGGTGTGTGCAGAATCCAGTTAACTAGAGCGGGGCACATGAAAGCATGTGAAAAGGAAACAAGATTCCCTATGGAAGGAAGAGTTAGGAATGTGACAAGAAATTGGAAGGAAGGACACAGAGAGAGGAAAGGCTTAAGTGACAGCAAGTTCAGAGAATTAAGAGAGAAGGCAGTGGTATTGATCAAACAAATTTAAAAATGTATTAAAAATGTCACAGGAAAAGTTGATATTTGGTAAGCTAAGAAACCAAAAGTAAACAAATATATTCAGCTGCACACATGACCACGGTGAAGTGACATTATGAATAGGTTAAACCGTCAAGAAGGAAAAGTATCGAAGATACCATAAGGAAGCAGAGAGACAGTTTGAAAATGAGAGTCGTGTAATTGAAGTGGAAAGAGCAATAAAGAGACTCCCTATATTTGAAGACGCAGTGGCTGGGAACTTTTCAAACTTAATGAAGGGCACCAAACCCTTAGGAAACATTTTCAAACTCTGCTCCGATATTCAAATGCTGAGGATAAAAAGGATGTCATTCTTCCCCCAGCACCCTTTGCTGGTCATACTATGTTTCCTTCAGTGTGTGATTTTGGTATCTTTGTCAAATATGAGGGGGGGGGTGTGACCATGGGAACTGATGTCTAGATCTTCTACTCTGGTTTTGTGCCAGAACCATTCTGTTTTTATTACTGTAGCTCTGAAATATACCATGAAGTTTGGGCTGTAAATTTCTTCAGGGCTGCCTCCCACATGATTGTTTCAGTTTTCTGGGATCTTCTGTGCTTCAGTATAAATTTCAAGATTTTTTTTCTATTTCTTTGAAGAATGTCATCTGACTTTTATTAGGATTTCATGGAATCTTTTGGTAGCTTTTAGTAGGATGGCTGTTTTCACAATATTAATTCCACCAACGAATCAAAATAGGAGACTTTTACATCTCCTAATGTCTTCCTCAACTAGAGATTTCACTGCCTAGTTCTTTCACTTCATTTGTTAGGTTTATATACAGGGTATTGGGGATTTGAGTGTTTCCATGATCTTGTTTTCAGTATAAGATCCATATCTGCCATCCTACACAAAAATCAGTTCCAAATGGGTCAAAGACCTCACTGTGAAACCTAAAACCATGAAACTGATGGAAGGAAACCGAGGCAGTAACCTACAATACCAAGGTGTCCGGAAAGACTTCATGAGTAGGACTGCATTTACTCAGAAATTCAGTCCAACAATAGACAACTAGGACTCCATTAAACTTAATTAGTCTTATTAGCAAAAGAAACAATCAATTTAGTGAATGGGAAGCCCACAGAGTGGGAGAGGAAACTTGCCAGCTAAGCATTTGACAAAGGATTGATATACAGAAATACTAAGGACAATAACAGAATAAATAAATAAATATCAAGAAATCAAATGACCCAATTAAAAATAGACCATATATCTAATCAGAAACTTCTTAAATGAAGAAATAAAAACAACAGAGGAAGATCTAAAAATACTATTTGAAGTCATTAACAGTCAGAGAAATGCAAATAAAATAACTCTTGAGATACCATCTTACTTCAGGCAGAATGGCCAGGATGGAAAAAAGACCTGACAGCAAATGCTGGTGAGGGTACTGGGAAAGAGCCCTGATTCACAATTGGAATGATTACAGACTGGGTTCAGCCGCTGTGGAAATCAATGTGAATTCTCTAAATCTAAAAATAGATCTACTACATGACCCAGCTGTACTGCTTCTTGTCCTATACACCAAGCTTGATATTGTGCTTCAGAGATACATGCTCCACAATGCTCATCACCATTATATTCATAGAAGCTAGGAAATGGAAAAAACTTTGATGTCCTTGAACCAATGAAGAGATATTGAAAATGTAGCATATATACACAATGGAATTCAATTTATCTATAAAGAAAAATAAAATCATGAGAATTTGCACATAACCAGGTAGAACTGGGAAATATTAAGCTGAATGAGGCAACACAGACAGAGAAAGGAAAACAATTTATAACCTCTCTTATCTAGGGATTCAAGCTCTGAATTTTTATATTTGTGCACATAATCTGAACAAACTGCACAACCAAAGAACTAAAAAGAGACTATGTGGGAGGTGCAGGTGGGAGGAGAACCAGATAACACTACCAGATGTTGGAGAAAGCCATAGGGAAACATTATTTCATAAACTTGCTTATAAATATATATTTGTAAGTATATGCATGCATACATCTGTATCTTAAATATAAGTATATGGTTTAAATATATTTCATACAATTAAATAATTGCATTATTATACCATATATATCATGTATACTATATATCATGTATAATATTATATATAAATATATATATCATGTATACTAAATATTATACCTGATATATAGTATACATGTAATATATATATATATTTAAATGGAGGTATGACACTTTGAATGGTATTGTTTTTCCCAAGAGCCATATGCTAACTTCCTTCCAGTTGGTGGTTGAGAGTCCAAAGGATAATAATGCAGGTGATTGCCATAGCTTTTGTTTGCCTGCCAGAGTTCGAAGGCAAGGCTTACTGCTCAATGCATCTCAGACTGGGGTTGGAGATGTGTCTCAGTAGTTAAAAGCACTTATTTCTCTTGCAGAAATAATGTGAGTTAGGTTTCTGTCACCCATATCTGTTAACTTTCAATAACATCACTTCTGACGTGTCTATACACTTGTGCATCCATATCCTAACAATAAACATATCCAGGTATTTAAAATTAAAAAATAATTAAAAAACACTGTTTACAGGATTTAGAGGAATGAAGATGAAACTTAGCACGCACCCTCCTCCCTGAAAACTGACTCCTAAGGATCAGAAGCAGCTATGCAAGCTACTAACAAAGCAAAACACAGCAGTAGTTCTACCCAGCTATAAAGCAGATGAACAACAGTGCCTATCCCAGCAAGATACCCAATGATGTAATAGTGACACTTGTATCTTGGGGGTAGCTCGTAGCTTTCTAGTTGGACAAACGACCTGCTCAAAGGGAGGGAATTTATGCTTGGTAGTATAAACCTAGAAATCTACCCTTGGCTAGAGAGGTCATACTGACAGTTTTCTAAACCAACATAATTTATAGCTACATTCTAAATATTTATTGTTATTACTACATAAAAAGCTAGTGCTCATACCTCATCAAAGAAATTTTTTCTGAAGCAAAGGCCACTACATGCAGAGAATAAGTGACTGTGGGTACACAGCTTCATCTAGTTCATCTGTAATGCAATTCTTATACCCAAGCACCAAGGAATTGTATGAGGGAAGGGATGGTGCAGGAAACAGAAGACCTGTACATACAACTGATACAAGATAGTATCTTCTATATAGGTCAGAGAGGCTATGCGCATGAAATATTAACAAGATCTGTATAATGACTCTCTGGTTTGCCAGCAGACCCAATCCCTCCAGCCTGTCTCTGGCCATGCAACAAAATGCCACCTACAGCTTCCCCCTCCATGTCTCCTGTGGATCCCACAGACCATTCTCTCCTGCTATTATTTCCCTCACTTGTCACTGTGTCCCAGCCCCCAACTCAGGACACCCTTTGCTCAAACACAAGACTCACCTGCCAGAAGACTTGCTAGTCTGACTTTGGACCTTTTCCACTTTCATTGTTCCCCAAGCAGAACCCATCTCTCTCAGACTTATTCCTACCACTGCAACAGGTTTTCACACTCCATCACCCTCACCCACAGATCCTGTGGTTCCCAGGGATGACCCCTCCTGACCTCTGCTCCCACTCATAGCTGCATCCCCACTTCCCATACCAACAAGCACTTCTGTGAATCTAAGAACCAAGCAGGCCAGTAAAACAGTGAAAACCAAGGGATCACACTCCCTGAAAAATCCAAAGAAACAGAAACCAAGTAACAAAACATACATCCAACAAGGACAGACCCAGAAATCTGAACCTATTATCATCCTAAATCCAAATGCCTAGAGGCAGCTTAAGAGTATGATAAGTAACAGCCAGGACAATTATGTCTTGACAAGAACCCAGCTGCCAAACTACAGTAGGCCCTGAATATTCTAGCATAGCTAAAACAAAGCAAAAGACTTTAAAAGAAATTATATGAAGATGACAAACTTTCTTTAAAGAAATCCAGTATAGCACAAATAGGCAATGGGAGAAAACTAAGAAATACTTTTTAAAAAGCCAGGAAAATACAAACAAAGAATTATAGGAAATGAATAAATCCCTTTTTAAAAGCCAAGAAAATTCAAGAGTTGAAGGAATAAACAATACAGCTCAATCTTAAAAGTGGAAATAGAAGCAATAAAGAAAATATAAAACCAAAGAATTCTGAAAATGAAAAAGTTAGAAATTTAAATTACAGAAGCAAGCTTCACTGATGTGGGAGGTAAAGTATGCTGTGAATAGGTTTTATTGCCATTGGTTAATAAAGAAGCTGATTTCAGCCAATGGCTTAACAGTAAAACCAGGCTAGAAGAGATATATATAGAGAGTAGGCAGAGTCAATGAGAAGCCATGTAGCTGCCCCTGGAGACAGAAGCCTCTTCTGGAGCCCATTGAAATTTTGCCAGTAGGCCACAACCTTGTGATGATGCAGAGATTAATGGAGATGGGTTAGTTTAGGATATAAGAGCTAGCTAGCAATACACTTAAGCTATTGGCCAAATAGCATTGCAAATAATATAGTTTCTGAGTGATTATTTCTACTCACAGTGGTCGGGAAATGAGCTAGTGGCCTCCCCCAACAAATCCTACTAAAGATTGGTGCCCAACAAATTGGCGCCAATATGGCCAGCTAATTCCACTTAAAACATGAGAGAGTTTGGGACGGAATTCTAGACACACACACACAAAACTGTTTAACAAAAAAAAAAACCTGTTTGACAGAGCTTCTTGCTCTGTTTGCTGGCAGTGTGCTAGAGCTCCTTTAAGAGACGTCTTCCTGATTCAGTGGTAGCAAAAAAAAAAAAAAAATGCTGTTACAAAACAGCAGCTTCCTGGTCTGTGCTGCCAGCATGAAGTCTGGCTCTTTCAGAAGGCCAAGCATTTAAATGGGTTTTGTGAGCAGAGTGGTACAACTTGCTTAATGGCAACATAGACCTACTATGTGCCTGAAAATGGGGCAATGTGCATGGCTCTCAGAGGCAGCAAACATGCCTCTGCCATGTTGGACTGGGCGGAGCAAGCAGGCAGGACCACAGAATTGGTACTAGCCATGCCTGCTTGGACTTAAAAAAAAAAAATAGCAGCCTCCCAGAATAAATCCTCCTACACTTCACCAATAGAATTCAAGAGATGGAAGAGAGAATCTCAGAAATCAAAGATTCAATAAAAGAAATGGATGCAATAGTCAAAGAAAATATTAAACCTAAAATATTCCTTACATAAAGCATTTAGTAAATATGGGGACACTATGAAAGACCTAACTTAAGAATAATAAGAATAGAAAAAGGAGAAAAATCCCTGCTCAAAGACCCAGAAAATATTCCTAAGTAAATCATTTCCTTACCTAAAAAAGGAGATGCCTATAACAGTACAAAAACCACAAAATAGCAAATAGATTGTACAAGAAAAGAAAGCCCCCTCAATACATAATAATGAAAACACTAAACATACAGAACAACAAAAATATTAAAAGCTTCAAGGGAAAAAGACCAAGTAATGTATAAATCCTATCCTATTTGATATATATATCTGACTTCTCAATGGAGACTCTCCAATCCAGAAGGGCATGGGTAGATATGTTGCAGACTCTAAGAGATCACAGATGCCAGCCTAGATTACTAACCCAGAAAAACTTTCTACACCATAGATGTATAAAATAAGATATTTTAAAATATCTTTATCAAGACAAAATCAGTCTTAAATAGTATTTATCTACAAGTCCAGCCCTACTGAAGGTTCTAGAAGGAAAACTCCAACCCAAGCAGGTTACTGCTCCAATGAAGATATAGGAAATAAACAGTCTCACATGAGCAAAACCAACAGAAGGGAAACACACACACACACACACACACCATCACTACAACCAACAAAAACTACCACCAACAAAATAACAGCAGTCAACAATCATTTGTCCTTGAAATTTCTCAGTATCAATGATCTCAATTCCTCCCCAAAATGATACAAACAAAATAAATGAAAAAGTAGTATTCATTATTCTGATGCATCCAAAATACACTTCAACATCAAGAGTAAACATTAGCCTAGGCTAGAAAGTAAGAAAATAAAAATACAAGCAAATGAACCTAAGAAGCAAGTTAGTGTAGACATTTTAATATTTAACAAATAGGCTTCAAAAAAAATTAAACAAAAGTGAAAGGAAAAGGCACTTGATAGGTATCAAAGGAAAAATCCACCAACATATTTCAATTCTTAACTTCTATGTGCCAAGCACAAGGGCACTCACTTTTATAAAAGAAATACCACTACAGTTTAAATTGCATATTGACCCACACTCACTGATAGTGGGAAATTTCAATATGCCATTCTTAATAATGGAAAGGTCATCCAGACAAAAACTAAGTAGAAAAATACTAGAGCTAACAAGTGTTTTAAACTAAATTACCTAACATATGTTTACAGACCATTTCACCCAAACACAAAAGAATATTCTTTTTACTCTGTATATTATAGAACTTTCTACAGAATTGAACACATACTTGAACACAAAGCAAGGCTCTACAGATAAGATGGAACTGAGATATTACCCTGCATCCTATCAGACTACAGTGGATTAAAGACTGACATCAACAGCAACAAAATCATCAGAAGGCCTACAAAGAATGGAAACTGAACAACAACCTGAGGACTGAATTGAGCATATAGGAGGCTGGAGTGGCCAAGTTAGCACCAAAAACAGTGACAGAAAAAGGTGCAGTTGGTGCCAAAAGCATGACAGTTATGCCAAAAGTGTAACAGTTATGCCAAAAGCTTGACAGCTACACCAAAAGTGTAACAGTTAGAAAAGGGCATGAAATTAAAAAAAAAAAAAGTAATGTCACAAAGCCCATGAAGAATACTCCCAGTCAAGATGGCACTAAAGGAGAGCAAGGGGTAGGAGATCTGACTTATTTACCAAAAAAAAAATGATTGAAGTTAGAGATGGGGTAAGATGACATAGTACCTAATGTCCTTGTGATCCCCATTAGGGGCTTATAGGAGCCACGGCTCATGAGGATGTGACTGCTGATGTGATTGGTTAATTCCTGTTCTGCTTCTTGTGGCATTTGCCTTATAAGTTGCATGCTGTAAGGAAGTAAATGAATTCCTGCTTGACTCGATTCCCACTGTGTCTGATTGTCTTTGGGACCTGAAGTCTGGGTGTCAAGTGGTGTACTTCTCTTCCTCACCCAGGACCAGTCACTAGCAGCTGGCTCAATTCTTTGGCAAGGTCTACAGAGGTACCCCACAGCTGGCACCAAATGTGGGGCTGATCAGGATGTTTGGCTGTGGCCAAGTGATCCATTGGGGTAAGTGAAACCCTCAGTATGGGTAATGGGACTTCTAAGCAAAATGAC
>PVIU01030208.1:0-16394 GCA_004026605.1 Ondatra zibethicus | reverse complement strand
GGTCCACCTACTGAGACAGTGTGCCTGAACTAATGGGAGCGCACCAATCCAGCTGGACTGGGACTGAATGAGCATATGATCAAACCAGACTCTCTGAATGTGGCGGCGAAAGGGGGCGGACGGAGAAGCCATCAACAATGACACCAGGACCTATCTCTTCTGCATGTATTATCTTTTTGGGAACCGAGTCTTTTTGGATTCACACCTTCCTAGGCCAGGATGGAGGGGGGGTGGGCCTTGGACTTCCAACAGGGCAGGGCACCATGCCCTCTTTCAAGGAAGAAGGGGGAGGGAGGAGGGGTTGGTGGGTAGTGGGAGGGGACCGGGAGAAGGGGAAGAAAAGTAAAAATTTTATTTCTTTAATTATGTTTTGAATGGAAAAAATAAAACAAAACAAAAAAAAAAACAAAACAAAAAAAAACAACAACAAAAACCCCAAAAAACAAAAAACAAAAATAAAATCAAAACAAAAATACAAACATCTTTTCATGCTCTGCTACTATTTAGCTTTGTGGCCACTAATACTTCTTTCTTTCTGAGGCTTTGTTTTCTTATTTGGAAAATGAGGGTGCTAATGTAGTCAGTGTCCAAGTCCTTTGTGTGACTTAACATAACTAATCATGTCATGCTTACTAATAGGAGGTGATAATGAATGTTTCTGGTTTCCTTGTTTTGTGTGTGTGTGTGTTTTGTTTTTGTTTTTGTTTGTGTTGCCATGATTGCTAGTAGGGTTAGTAAACATCGCCTTTCCAATACAGTCACTCTGATTAGAAGATTAGTAAAGACACAGTAGAAGCCCTTCCTTGGTGAGTATCAGTGTGCATCTAAAACAAGATTCTGAAAATAACATGCTGTGTTGATAACAGACGCATTAGACATTTCATGAACTACCTCATTTAAGCATTATTAAAAGGCTCTGAAAGAGTTATCTAAAAATGGAAAACAAATGTCTAAAAAATTTTAATGGATTGTCCAAGGTTACAGAGCTAGCAACTCACAGATATTCACACTAGCAATTTACTCTTATAAGGTATTGATTAGCAGAGAGACACTGAGCTGATGTAACTAAATGTACGTTTTTTAAAAGTCAGGGTTTCTAACTACCTTCACCTAAAACCCTTAAAAGGCTCGGACACTGATGTTAGACTACATCTTCTGTTCTTCCTATAAGAGACCCTCACACTGGGAGCACAGAGCCCTGTGACATGGATTCGCTGGCCTACCGCATGGAGTTTCAACACTGAAATTTAAGGAAGAAAACATAAAAAGCAGATTTTCAGCTTCTCTTAAAGAAATAAAACAAAAATCAGAAACAGTGACCTTCTATTCCTGTCTAGCAAGAATGGACCAGAGTCTTGAAGTTTATTGTCTCCACTGCACCTTTGCATAGATTATTAAAGGTGCTGACATGGGCTGATTGGCATCCATAGTCTCACAAGTTGGTGAGAGGCTGCCATGCTGGCTGGAGAGGAAACTCACAAATCTCCACAGCCTTTGTCCTTGTGCTGAGTTGTTCTTAATTTTTTTACCCAAGCAACTCTTCTAAGAGTGATGTACAGATTTTCTGGTTTGATGCAAGCCTTTAAAATTATTTCTAATACCGAAGCCCAATGGCAATTAATTTATTGAAAACTCCATCAGCTTTAGAATTATTTTCTTAGGCAGTTTCACTCACTGTTTCATCTCCTGACTTCTGAGGTCTTTTAATATATACCTTTTGACTCTACTGAGCTACTAGAATGGGGCGGGGTAGCTCTGGTAACTTTCACAAATGTTTTAAAAAATACTCAAAAGAGATAGAATGGAAAATGGGCAGGCTAGAGCTATGAACCACGGGAGCAGTATGACTCCTTACCTGTCGGGAGCAGTGGATGGGGATGGGCTGGGAGGGAAGTGGGGAACAAAGGAGGGGTGGTGGGAGACCTGTGGATGAAATGTAAAATGAAATAAAAAATAAATTAAAATTAAAAATTATTTTGGCTATTAAAAGCAAATATGAGATAATACATTTCTGCTCTTCTAAGTCACTAAGCTTGTGATATTTTTATAGCAATTACAACAAATAAATGTCCTTCAGTCAGAATCACTGAATGCCCAGCCCCTCATACCTAGACTATTAAACTAGTGTATCTGATGTTGGCTTCTAGATAATAAGGCCTAGTGCTGATGCCTTGGTATTGGCCTAGTCTTCACAGGCTAGTTGAACTGAATAATTGGAGAGTGTTGTTTTTCTTTTTCTATGTCTTACATATAGAAATCTCTTTCAACTTTCAACTTGCTATCTATCACTTGGCTCCCCACGTCTACCCCATGCCCAGGTAACATGTTGAGAACAACATTTTCGGACATGGACACTTTCACTCTCTCCTTTGATCAGTCAGCATCCTGAGCAGACTGATGGAGCATTTACGTCATTAAGAAAGCAACTGTAGCAGAAGAAGTAAAATAAAGCTTTGCTTCTGGGGAATTTTTGCTTTTGCTTTTACATATCTGGATAATACAGTTGAGGCTCAGCTTGTAAAACCCTACTGAGGAGGAAACACAGAATACAGAGTTGTTACTGAACCAGGAAAAGAGCCTCTAGTGGGAAGATAGTGATCGTTTGATAGAAAAATCACATCCCCAGTTGAAACTTTCAGCTATCTAAGGGTGAGAAATGGAAAAATGTCCCCTTCTTCCATTATAGGATGTTAAGACTCCATTGTACTAAAACATGGAAATGTCCAGAAGATAGAGAGGTTGAGTACCTCTAACTTGAAACTTTTAAATCTTCATCTACACGAAAAGTAGAAAAAGACAAGATCTCCTGAGTAAATTGGGAGCATGGGGATCTTGTGGGAGGGTTGAAGGGGGAAGGGGAGAGGCAGGGAGTGGAGCAAAGAAAAATGTAGAACTCAATAAAAATCAAAAAACAAAAAGAAAAAATTCAAATGTTTTTGAATGCTGATGTCATGTACCAAGTGGAAAATTCCATCTCTGACCTTATGATGGTATATAGTCAAAATGCAGATTAAATAAACATGTATAAAATTAGCTCCTAGATATGCATATAAGGTCTATGTGAAGCATAAATGTATTTCCTGTTTCAACTTTGGTTTCATGCCCAAAGAATCTCATTATAAAAATGCCAATACTTCACAATCCAAAATAAAAATAAAAATAAAATCCTAAAATCTGAAACCTTTCTAATCCTAAGGGTCTTGGAAAAGGACACATAACCTATAGGAAGCCACAGCCTCAGGATTCAGATTTGTTTCTTGGCAGAGGTTGGTTCATAAAGAATGTGACTGCCTTTGGGTGACAGCTTTTATAGGCTTGACAAATGCTGTTGATATTGATTTACTATGCCCACCACCAGAGAGAGATACAGACAAGCAGAAATTGAGCTATAGAGAGACTTCAGATATGTCTGCCTCAGGATGACCAGAACAGGTAAAACAAGAATATGCTAACATGGAAGAGGACATCTTATGGGGCTCAGCCCCTAAGAAAATAACTAAGGAATGGTAAAATGAGAAGAAATAGCTTTCTCCAAGGATGAGCCCCCTAATTGGTTACCCAGTACTAACTGGTCAGTTATGAAATCATGTACCTGCAAATAACACTAAATGGACTGTCCAAGTTGTATTTATGCAATTTTTCATATATGTGGAGCAATAATAATTAAAGAAAAAGAAGCCATGAATTTGAGAGGGAGCAAGTTGGGGGAGGATATTGGGGGGTTGGAGATAGGAAAAGAAAGGAGCACAAAGTATATAATTATATTTTAAAACAAGCTCCTTTTTAAAGTGACTAGTGCTGGTGACACATGCCTCTAATCCTAACATTCTGGAGGCTGAAGCAGTTGGATCTTGTTCTGTTCTCTCTTCTTCCTTTCCCTCAGTATCTCTTTTTCTCTTCTATTTTGTTCTCTCTCTCTTCTTTCTCAGTATCTATGTTTTATGCATAAATTCAGTGATGTAGGGAACAGAAAGGAAAAGATAAGAAACATGCATAATTTTAAATGCTATCAACAGATTAATATTTAGGACTTCAAATGTTTCTCAATGCATTGTTTTAGTGAAGTTGTGTGTGTGTGTGTTTGTGTGTATGTGTGTATGTCACATGAGTGTAGGTCTTGAACAGACTAAAACAAGATGTCAAATCTCTTAGAGCTGAAGCTACAGGCAGTTGTAAGCCACCCAAAATGGGTTCTAGGAATCAAGTGTGAGATTCTGGAAGAGCAGTATGTGCTCTTAGTCACAGAGTCACCTCTCCAGTCCCCAAATTTAAGAACTTCTAAATTACATTTCATTTAGTTAGTATGGGGGCGTCTGGAAAATGAGCATGTCACGGCATGTGTGCAAAGGTCAGAGAACAATGTGTGGGAGTTGGTACTCTCTTTGAAACATGTGCGACTCGGGAGATCAAAGCTCAGGTGGTCAGGCTTGGCAACAAATGCGTTTACCTGCTCAATTATCTTGTCAGAACCAAATACAAGAATTTTTATAAGCTTTTATTAACTCTCAAAATATCTCAGCAGTATAGCTTCTTTCACATTAGAATATACTCCGCAAGTTAACAGTTTAATCTATGTCCATCTCATAAGTACTAAGGATTTGGGAAAATCATTGTCTTAAATTTTGCAGGAGTCTGAGATAGGAGATAAGCTGCACAGGAACACGTGGTCTAACGGACATGATTTCCATGTTCTATTTTTCTTTTTAAACCCAATAGGAAAAACTCCTTGGGAGTATAAATAGGTACCTAGTCAGCTCAATAACTAAGCAAGCTTTAGCTCACCAAGTTACCTATGGAATAAAAAGTTCTGGGGGCAATGGGATAGCCTCCACCTAAGCATTGCCAGACAAGGCTTTTAGCAGAAGAGGGGCAATAGACTTAAAGCCTGGCTCCCCCTTTGTTAAAAATGACAAAGCAGGAACTGAACTCTAATCTACTGAAATCTCCATGGCACAAAGAAGACTTGGCTGTCTAGAAGCTGGAAGCACAGCACCAGGGGCCACAAAAGCAGAGGAGGAACAGTGTGAGTGAAGAAGGTAGGCTCTAGCTCCCATCTGGCTTGTTCACAGGAGAAGGAAGACTACCTTTAAGATTCAGTGGTGCAGACTTGCCAGGTGCTCCCTATGCCTGTGGCTTCAGACCTAGACAGGGCTTGCCCAGTGGTCGTAGGCATAGGGTACTCATTCCTATCTCAGTCTCTAAGACTCCACACTTGGACTGCAGATAGGAATTCATTGTGCAGCTCCTTTCAGCCTCCAAAACCTATTGGAGACCGGTACAGCGATATATTTAAGTTGTTTTTTATCCCATTTAAGGTTGTTAATCTTGAGATGACAATAAACTACCTCCCACTTGTATTCTTCAGTTTTTCCATCTTTTTTTAGGACAGCATATAAAAGAACAGGTTTCTATGTGGCATTTATATACAAAAGTGTCATTCCATTGTATTTGTGTTTTCATTTATTCCCTCATCCATTATCCTCCCCTCTGCCCTGTTCCTTGTGGCTCATCCCCTTCCTTCCTCCAAATAATTCCCCTTTCTGCTTTCTTATCACATGTACTCCATTACCTTCTCCATGCCCCATGAAGAGTTCTTAAGATCTCTTCCTTCCCTCCTATAAGAGCCCTTCTATTTTTATGACATACATATGCATATATATATATATATAATTTTAAAACTAAGTTCTACATCTATTAAAAATATGGAGTTTGTCTGAGTCTGGTTTATTTAACTCAATATTGGTGATTTCCAGGTTCAAATACTTTTCTAAAAAAGCCATAATTCTTTTTTCTTAACGGCTATGTGAGATCCTATTGGGTATATGCATCACTTCATTCATTGGTTGGACATTTAGGTTTACTTTTTTTCCGGGTTATTGTGAATAGTGTATAGTAAGCATGCATGTTTCAGTATCTCTGTCATATAATGACTTGGAGTCTTTCAAGCACAAGAATGCTATAGTTCAGTTATGTAGTTGTTTTTTTATTTTTCTGAGAAACCTCCATAGATTTCCACAGTGGCTATACAAGTTCCCACCCCCATCATTGATATATAGGTATATACATTCTCGTCAACATTTGTTGTCATTTGTCTACTTGATGATAACCATTTTCACTGGGGTAACAGGATCACAAGGCAGTTTTAAATTGTAGTCTCCTGATGGATAAGACAGTTGAAACATTTTCAGGTATTGATTGGCCCTCTGTCCCCTAGTATGTCCTAGTAACATGGTATTCTATCCTTTGATTTTTTTCACAAAGAATATACATCAGAAACTATCTATTATTTCTACCATGACCTTCCTAGCAGATGCCTTCCATTTTGTGTCAGGTTCACATGGCTACACCCAGAATTGTTATATAGTATTGTTTCTATTTGTAATTCCTCTTCCATTTTTTATGCTGATCATAACACACTGTACATGGCTGTCAACCTCTTATTTCACAGGTAGTAATATATATATTCTTGGTAATTGTGTAAGTATAGATATTTAATTCTTGCATTGTGTTTGTAATTCCTGGATATTGGAGTTGCCTGAATCTCAGACCTACTTTAAAAAACTCTGTAGGTTATTGGAAAAGTCATTTTTATAATTCCAAATCTAGGTTCTTTCACCATCATATATGTGAATTTATACTTATATATCACAATTTTTGTAAGGATTAAATTATTCATTAATACACCAGTACTCCACTCTTCTCTCTAGATATGCCATTTAAACTAAAAAATGTTTCTGCTGGATTAAGTCTATTGCTGGTGTTTTCTTTTGTGGTTTTGTTTAGTTGATCTGAGTTTTTCATTTACAACATTTTCACTTTATTAAAACTCAATTTCATTGCAGATGAGGAAAGGGAGATGTTATGTGGAATATTCAGAGGAAATGAATACATTCCTAGACATATATTATCTGCCATTATTAAACAATGAGAATGTAAGTAGCTTAACCAGATCTATAAAAATCAATGAAGTTGAAGTGGTGTACAGAAAAGTTTCTCAACAGCAAAAGGGAGGACTTCAGGACAAGTTAGGGATCCAGCCACAGAACACAAGGGAGGGCAGGAGGGAAAGGGGATACATGAGAACCAAGCATAACATATGAAATGCCATAATAAAACTAATTACTTTGTAAGCTAAGCTGAAACATTCACAATAATAAATAAAAAGCCTCCCAACAAAGAAGAACCCGGAACCGATGGAGTTAAAGGTCATCTAAAGCCCTTTAGAGCAAAATTGTCACCCAGACATGAGTATTGCCCCCCAAAGGCTTGTGTGTTTGAATACTTGGACTCAGTTGATGGAAGTGTTTGGGAAGACTTAGAAGGTGTAGCCTTGTTGAAAGAAGTGTGGACTGGGAGTAGGCTTTGAGGTTTCGGAGGACTCTCGCCATTCCCAGTGTGCCTCTCACGTCCTGATTATGGTTTGAGATATGAGTTCTCTGATGTCTCTGCTGCTAGGCCCTCATTCCACCATCATGGACTTTAGCCCCCTAGAACGATAAACCCAATTAAATACTTGTTTATATATTTCTTTGATCATGGTGTTTTATCACAGCAATAGAACAGTGACTAGTACAACATGTAATGAAAATCTGAGTTAATTTGGTTATGAATGCAAACTGTTTCACTGTCACACTTTAACATGGAAAAGAAGCAGGTAAAATTTGTGAAGTATATTTTATTCTTTTCATTGTGTTTAAGAGTGAATTATATCACTGCATTATTTCATTATACATACAATATGAAAATTTTAAGGAAACAGTATTTGAATTCTTCCTTTAAAACTAAGTCTTCGGGAATTTGGCATTTTGCTCTTCTAAGCATTGCAACTTGCTTTTAACTCATTTCAAAGGTCAGCAGCTCCATGTAGCTAGGGGTTTCTCTTCAAGACAGCCTGACTTCACAATTACAGATCCCCACATGCCTGTGCTCTAGGCAAACATCTTTGGACATAACTGTTTTGTACAATATGTAATTTAGTGATACATAAGCCTTTGTGAAATTATAGTCGATATTACTCAATAAAAGGGAGGTAGAGATATCTCCACTGTATCCTTTCCTGAAATCCAATTTATTTACTAGTCTCCTCTCTGAGAACATTTGTAAATGGGAAAGGGTTTTGTCAACAGAGAAGTATTTTCCCCAAGCTTATTAGTGTTATTTCAGCCAGTTTTTCTTCGGAGTATACACACTATCTCAGCCAGTATGTACTTGAAGAATGAAAATGTACTTGAAAAGCAAAAAGCTTTTGATAATCATAATGATGGATGCCTTCCAGGGGTTTTTAGCCCCAGGCACACAGGAGACCTCTAAATAGGGAAACAGATCTTTATGGGAGCCAGGCTTGCTCTTCTGGCTATTGCCAGAGTAATTTATGGCTTAAGATTTGGTGACTTTCTAACTAAGGCAATTCATTCCCAGAACCTGTCAAGGATGTCTACATTGCCTGTCAGTGATTATTGGTCCTGGCTCAGGGAAGCCTCTTCGACAAACCCAACTAACAGGGTGATGACCTGGGCTTCAGCATGTATTTTGCAATTGGCAAGTTGTTTCTGTGGGGTAAAGAAAATGCAGATAAGAGGTATTTTTGTGTGGCTTATAATGGGTTTTAGTTTTATTTTATTATAATTTTATTTTCCTCTGAAGTAAAATACAAGCTATTGAATAAATTCAGAAACAAGTGGCTAGGATTGCCATGTAAACCAAATCAATACCAAGGTCTTTAAGGGTAGTAAAAGAAATAATTAGAAAAATATGCAGGCAGGTTTTTCTGAACTATAAGCATTTAGAAAATTACATCTGTTTGATCTACCCTCCTTTGTAGTGTGAACAAATGATATATTTTATTATTCTTTAGGCAAGATTTTTTTTTTCTTCTTTTGCAGTGTCCATGTTCAGGACTCAAAGGTTAGTCAGTTCACTCATAAACTATTCAAAGTCTTTAGGACACTCATTGAGGTTGTAATTCGAGTGGATGTATGTCGATAAGTATCAAATGTTATTAGGCCTAAAAAATTTAAGCTTAAAAAAATGAGGTTGCTACAAGGAATAATATTGACTGACTCTTCTTTCCTGGCCAACTTCAGGCCAAGAAGTGGGTCCAAAATAGTATAAAAATGACATTTCACTGGGCAAAAAGGGTTTTCTGGGATTTGGCTTGGTAGATAAAGCCAGTCACTGAAACCCTGGGCTCGTCTGAAGGTCCTGATATGTGTAGTAGAGATAAGTGATGTAACAAATATCACAAGCTCTGACTGAGCCATATTTTTGCCCAGGATCTATGATAAATACTTTAGGTCCTATAATTCTTGAGATATTATTGGGGTTACTCTTTCCTCTTTCTTGGCTCAATGCTTGTGCTGCATGATTGTATTTCCACAGAAGGTCATCACATGTCTATGACATTATGGAAAGATTAAAAGAGGGGCATCAGTTTGAAAGGTGAGCCATGGACAGGCTCATGGTCATATATTCCCAAAGGTAGGAAGAGGATTTTTTTTCCTAAGCAGTTTCTCTCTTCTCAGTTCACTGCTCTGACAGAAAAATTTCCCCAAGAAGACTTAGTCATACTTATTTCACAAACCCCCAAACAGCTCTTCAGCGCCTGCAGCATGATGTATAAACACCTTTGCTGGGGATTACAGGCTGCCACCATCTCCTCAACCCATCAGTCCAGCCTCGCATCACATTACATCCCTCCGTGTACCCCTAGGATGTTTTAATCCACTAAACATCTCATCAGTCTTTGAATTTGGCAGGCATTCTCTGTTATTCTCCAACCCTACGTCTGTGGTTTGGACTTCAATAGCCCTTCCTAGTCTTTGTTGTTCTATTGAAATCTTACTCTTAATATATTGCTTCGTTCTTCTTTCTTTAGTTCTGCTTTTGATTGAATTACATTATATAAATATCTGATTCCTCCTCTGTAGCTTCATTTCGTAAATTCCTTGAAGATAAGAACTACACTTTACTCATTTTTGCTTTTCCCATGCCTTCTATTCTTCAATCTCAATCACTGTATGTATTCATCTTAATGCTCATTGGTTAAAGACATAGGTGCTACCTTCAGACACACCTTAACTGTATCTCCACCTGGCACTGTTGGGATAGATTCGTAAGTGAACCACAGATTAAATGCAAGGAGATCATTAGGAAGAAGGTTCTGGTGGGAGAAAGAGCACTGAATCAAGAGTCAAATATGTATTTGAATGCTAATTGGGAAGGCAATGAATCTAGTGGTTTGACAACTGCAGATAGTCCCTCAGTTTTCTGTGTTCTCTCTTTTGAGAATAAAAACTCAAGTTTTAGTTGTGCTCATGATTATCCAGCTGAGAACTGCAGCAGTTATATCAGTTTTGTTGTCCTAGAAACCAGATATCAAAATTTGGGCCTCCTCCTCTTTGCCTTCTCCCCTCCCACCTTCCTCCTCTTCCTTATTCTTTCTTTTCTTCCTCCTCCTCTTAATAAAGTAGCCAAAGAGATTCTTTTAAGCTTCAAATTATACCAATGTACCCACCCCCACTATTCTTTATTAAACTTTCCCAAGGAATCTCATCTAACATAGTCTTAGCAATGGGCTACAATATCTTGTGATCTGGTGACTCCTTAGCTCTGACTTCTTTTATTACTTCCTACACACCTATGTGTTATGATTTCTTACTGCCCATCACACACCGCACACCGTGATCTAGGGCCCTTTATGTTGCTAGTTCCTTCCACGTGAATGATCTTCCTTCAAATAGTCACAGTTAATTTCCACATTCTCATTCTGAGGTGAATGATCACATATTTGCTCAAATGTTTTAACCAGAGAACAGTATTTTCTGACATATTCCTCCATTGTTTTTGTTTGCTATTGAGACCATCTGTTAGAATGTACACAGGAATTCATATTAACAATTATGTCTTCCATATTATTGTATCTCCTGTATTGACTATTCAGTACACAAATTGAATAAATACTTTCTTCAGTTTTTAATTATATTTATGCATGTGTCTTGAGTGTACACATATATGAGAATACCTGCGGAGGTAAGAAGAAAGCATTGGATTCCCAGAGCTGGAGTTACAGGAGACTGTGAGCTATGCAATATGGGTGCTGGGAACTGAACTCCTGTCTTCTGAAAGAGCAACCAGCACTCTTAACCACTGAGACATTTCTCCAGCCCCTGCGTTAATAGTTAATAAAAACAAAACAAAACAAAAACAAAATACAAAAGAACTCTGGAGTCTTAGCACCATGAAGCTGCTACAACAGGCTTTTGATGCATTTATGAAACAAATATGTTAGTTTTGGGAAAGTGAGATCTTGGTCACTGCATATATTCTAACATGGAGGTTTGACGCTGGAAGATGCAAGTCAGTCTCATTCCTCTTTTAATGGAGATCCTCCAATAGCTGCCCACCACTGTGGAAACAACTTCCATTTTCCTTATAAACCAAGAAAACTAGATTTGCCTGGGCCTCTGACTTCCACTCTATTCTTTGCCATATTTATTTCCTCATCAGAGCTCTTGTCCCTCCTGATTTTGTTCTGGAAAGGTTCCCTACCGGTCATGCTCCAGATCGTCACAGGACAGCCTCCTTGTCATCAGACTCAAGTTCATAATCTACCACCTCAGTGAAGTCATCTCTGAACATCTGAATCTCCATCTTGTATTAGGATGGCATGGTCCTAATGCCTAGGACCTCCATCCCTTCATCCCACCTTGTATTCTTGGTGCCATTTAGCATCACTATGCATCTATTCCTTTGCCTCTCATGACAGTTTATCTCAACTGGGAAGTCAAGTTTTAGATTGAAATCAATCATTCCTGTTTTTCATTCCTTACTCACTTCTGAGCTGTTTCAGAGCCAACATTGTTCAGGAACCAAAAGAAAAAGTGTGGAATGCTCATTTGAGGTCACTATCAGTGCTGAGTGATGGGAACCCAGAGGTTCAATCTATGTCCTGTTAATGGCATAATTAGTTTAAGTAGGAGCAGCTTTGTGGTTCCCTGCAAAGGCATGGATTTTGCGGTCAAACATAAGATTCATTCTCTTTTAAGGTGTGTGACTATTTGTGAAGCAATAGTTGTAAGTCACATGGTAGTTGTGAAATGTATACCGCATAGTGTTTTTGAAAACATCTATTGCTGTGCTAATCATATAGTGAATTTGATATAAAAAACCTGCCTCCTATTTTTATTTCCTTTCTGTTATATTCAGTATTTTACCAAGGCATACACACTTCATCAAGGACAGTGTTCACATTATATTTCTTTGCAACGACCTGTCTTCTTGAAAACACTTTCAACACTCAAAACTGTTTTAAAATTAGCATTTTTCCATGACACCAAGGCCACATTTTGGAAAATTCTTCCAGATAAGCCCTCTCTTTGGAAAATTCCCATTCTGTTTTTCATAGTAACCAAAGCTGTTTACCCCAGGATCCAACACCTTTGGCTTTATTTTCAGAGTTAATAAATGAATTAGTTTGTTTCCTGTTTCCTCTTCTCACCAATCTGCCACTACCAGTCACATGACAGTCTTAAAATAATTGTATCAGTAAAGAGCTGCTTGGAATTAGTAGGATATCTACAATTATGTTTCAACTTGTTTGAAAAGGGTAGGTAGAATGTGATCTTTGATCTCCAGTGATGCGATTTGGTGAATGCCATGAAGAAAAGGAGTAGGAGAAGAGGAAATTGTCATGAAACCTTAAAAGATGTACTCAAGGTGAGAACAAAAGGTTCTGTCGTACTTTCTTCTGTTCCCCCGCTGTGCCTGGCACACCCAGGAGCACAATGGACATAAATGAGTATGCCAGGATCAAGTGGATGCCAGCAGAAGAGCAAATGTTTTCTCTTTGAGATTCTTTTCTTAAAACTTTTCCATGCTTTGAGCGTTCCTCATTATCTGTGTTGTTTTCCTTCCCCGTGAAGCCTCTCTTTGTGTATCTCACTTTGCTTAGTGGAGGAGCCAGTTCTGGAGAACATCTAGCAAATTCTGAGTGAAAAGAAGGTATAGAATATCTGCAAAAGACATGAGGCTACACTTTAATGTTTTGAAGTGGGGAAGAGATACAGACTGAGGGGGGGACAGATATGTGTACAGATATGTGCTTAATATGGTGTTTAAGTACACCCCCACCAGGTGGGTCACTAGATCACACTGTGGAGCACTAAGGTGTATGCTTGTTATTTGCAACTTAATGATGCTGAAATTTTATTAAGAAAACTCCAAGAAGCATTCAAATCTGGTTTTTCTACAATGATTTTGATAACTTCAACTGTGTATTTTTTCATCCCTATTACTTTTAAATATACATAAATCTTTTCCCCCTTTCTATATCTTCCCCTCCTGTGTGTGAAATGTGATACTTTTCAGTATTCTTAGTTTTTTCCCCCTTGGAATCCAGACTTTTAACTTCCTCCACATCTGCTATGAAACAAAATATTGATTAATGTGACTTGTAAGCTTAACCTTAAATAGTCATTGACCAATTCCTATTCATGAAATTTTTAGAGGTTTTTTAAAATTATTTTTTCCAATCTCTCTCTTCACTCTGATTTTTTTTTTGCTTTTGAAAAGATTAAAGAAAATTACTCCAGCAGTAACATTCTCAACCACATCTGAGACTTGCATTCCAAGGCCTTTGATTAAAGTCAACTGAGACTCACTTTGAGATAAAAATGTTTTTAACTTTGTTATCTTTGTCACATAAAAATTATGATGTGATATAAAAATGTACAAAACCAAATAATGTCCAAAAGGGAGTTTCCAGTTATGTAGACCAATAACTACCCAAAGAATAACTAGCAATAAATCATGGATAATACTTGGTTGTTCCACAGGAAGAAAATATACTTTAAAAAGTAATCCTCACTGGTCTGATACTCTGCCTTAGTATGGTAAAAATGATGTTTTGCATAAAGACTAGGATTGTAGCTAACAGTGAAGGGATAATCTGACATTTCCTCAATCAGAGAAGGACACGAGCTTTTAACAGATGTTATTCTCACAGATGGCAATAAGATTGAAACCTCTTTCTAGCTGTGCACAGTGGTGACCTAAACACACACACAACAATGGGCAGACTCTTCTTCAAAGCAGTCACCTTACAGAGGCATACTTAATCCAGAAATAACTGCCTTCAAAGTCTACATTCTACTATTTGGAATGCCCTGAATATCTGCAAATAATATTTTGGTGGTGTGTTTGACATTTGTAAATATTAAAAATCTTTAAGTATTGAATCTCATATGAAAAGTGCAACCTAGGGAAATGTCATTTTGTTGATTTAAGAAAGAAAGAAATTGGAGGTATTTTGGATTAATTTTTCAGAGTAACTCCAGTGACTGTGAAATATCCTTAGACAATATTGAAGTTGAGGGGAAAAAAGAAATTTCAGTAGTCTATGCATATGGCCTCCAACTAACATAATTTTGAGGGGAAAATATTAATTTGGACATTTTATGTATTCTAATTTTATCAGTATTTTATGAAAAATCTAGTTTGACCATTTATATTTGTGACTATGTCTCCCCACTGATAAAATAAGAAAATTATGCCTGAATGAGTTTATTTCAGATTTCATAATTTTTACTGAATTTGTTCATTGACATTTTCATACATATGCAAAGTACATTCTGATTACCACTACCTCTTATCTCTCTAGGATCTCTCTCCCTTATTACCCATGGTCCTTCCTACAGCTCCCTTTCCTGAGTGCATCTCTGTTTGATTTTTATGACCCACTGAGTTTAACCAGGGCCATTGATGTGATCATGAGTGTGGAAATGTTCACTGGAGTCTGGTGGGTTCACCCATGGTTTCATAGCTGCAGACAGTTATTTCCCCAGTATCTATTGCTTGTCAACAGTTAACCAAGAAGGGGTGTGCCCTTTGAAGCTGCCTCTGATCAATCTATGATTGACAGTGAGTCTAGTATATGTCCATTGCAGATAGCAACAGGGGCTGTAAGGACATGACTTCATTGGCTGTGCCATGCTCAGGAGAGAGCATTTCACAATCTTTTTCTCTACCATTCATTTCCTACATTCTGTCTGTCTCTTCTACAATAATCTCCTGTCTTGAAATCAGTGGCATAAATGTCCTTTTTACAGCTGAGCTCTCAGCAGTGACTTATTCTCAGCACCTAGAGCAGCCATGTGTCTCTGCATTCACTGCTCTTCTTCAAAGAGAGAAGCTTCTCTGGTTAAGGCTGGGAGTAGCAATTGTTTATGGGCATAAACACGAATAATAAGGCAGATTTGTAACCTGAAAATTTTACTAAACAATTTAATTATGTAACTTGTAAGTAAATTAATACTGAGGACCTCCTGAAGCATGGGTTTCTGTAGCTAGAAATATTCTCCATTCTTCTGGTCCCCCTGTACACATTTTTCTCTGTCTGCATCTTCCTGAAGTCACTTACGAACTAACCACTCTGAGGCTTATTTTCAGTTACAATTGTTTGGTCAATGTCTTAGGCTTCATACTGGCTAGATTTACCTATTAAATTAACCCATTTCTATTAACCTGTGTATTGCCATGAGGCTGTAGTTTACTGGTGTGGCATGTTACTCCTTGGGTAGCTACATGGAGTCCCTTTGACTCTACCTACTATCTCTTTCTCTATCTCTGTTCGAATTTCCCACCTGGCTTTACTCTGCTAAGCCATTGGCTAAAACAACTTTATTCATCAACCAATAAAAGCAGAACATACACAGAAGGACATCCCATAACGGGTTTCCAACCAGATTTACAGTACTAGGTATAAATTCCCTCTTGCAGAACAGATCTTGAATCTAGGTAGACAATGGTTGGTTACCTTCACAACAGCTTTACCAGTTTGTGGCAGTTGGCACACCTTGCCTGGCAGATTGGTATTGTAGCTCTTGGGGTTCACAGCTGGGTAAAACTGTTCATCCCTTCAGATTTTGTAAGGAGTTTATTTTTAGTAATGTATAAACCAAATGTATAATAATGGATAAAATAATGCTATAATTGTTCTTGAAGTTTCTGATCAAAATCCAGACAGAAATTCTCTTGGAAAAACCTTTGTCCTGTGGTAAAATACCAGATCATCCCAACATCAGTGTGATTTTATCAATACTAGATGCTCTATATTCAATATCACCATTTTAAAGATGGGACATATACACAGCTGTATTGCCACACCATATTATTATTCATAAATAAGTTATATATAATATTTCCAGTTATGTGCAGAATAATTAATCAACCAAATTCTTCCTCTTGATCCTGTTATAGGCTTGATGATGAACCCATGTGCTACATGCTAAGCACAACAGACTTCCCTGAAGAGCAGGAAAATGCCTGACTTTTCAAAGTAAAAGTCAAATACACCAAGTAAAATCAGTTTCACGATTGAACCAATCAGTATACTATAG
>PVIU01030207.1:0-16402 GCA_004026605.1 Ondatra zibethicus | reverse complement strand
GTATTATCTTTTTGAGAACCGAGTCTTTTTGAATGCACTCCTTCCTAGGCCGGGAGGGATGGGGGTGGGCTTTGGACTTCCAACAGGGCAGGGCACCATGCCCTCTTTCAAGGAAGAAGGGGGAGGGAGGAGGGGTGGGGGGGTAGTGGGAGGGGACCGGGAGAAGGGGAAGAAAGGTAAAAATTTTATTTCTTTAATTGTGTTCTTGAATGGAAAAAATAAAACAAAACAATGTATGGAAAAAAAGAAAAAAAAAAGAAAATATAAAGCTGTTAACATATATGTCAAAATCTTACCTGTATTTTTGTAACAGTTACTATATAAATATTATTCCAAAGTAGTATATCATACTCATACTACATTTGAATTATGTGCAATGTATATCTTGAATCTTCAAAGGAAGGTAGATGTCATGGAATAATCTTTCAAATTTTGTGAAAATGTCTCAATTAAAGATCTTAAATGTCAAAAAAAATAATATGCTACAGAAAAAAAATATGCTACAGAAAAAAAATGCAAGCTGATCAACTAGTTAGTCAAATGCATAAGACATAGAAGGGAAACAGCGTATATTGTATTCATTTAAGGGAAGCCATGATGATGCAGATTTGACACTTTCCTGGATCAACTTTCAGGTATTGCCGACAGCCTTCAATGTTCGCCTCACACTTCTGACGAGTTCCTTAGCCATCTGTGTGGAATGTTACTTGTATTTCTCTACTTATTTGAAATGCAATTTTATTGTATAAAAACACATATTTCTGAAGTCAGAAGAAAGGCAATAGTGCTTTATCTTCATGCTCTATCTTAGTCTGTGGTTGGTTTTAGCACTCTTAGTTCTATTTTGTTAGCACAATTTGACTTTGCTGTTTACCCACTCATGCTCAAACAGGAAAATGGCAAAATAAAGACTTGTGCCTTTGATTCTCTTGAAGGTCCATAGTAATACCTGCAAATTGAATTCCAACAGGTTAACCCACGAAAGCACACACCTCAGTCCACATCAGCCGCTTTTTCCCCGCAGTTCTCTCCCATGAAAAACACATTCCTCTACATTTGCTCTTGAACTGATTTCTTCTTCTTACTTAATTATTCCCTGGCTCCTCTCTGTAATCAGTGCTTTCCCCTTAGGCTCGTTCCTATCACCCAGTGAACTTGCCCCACACCTCCCATTCCAAAGCATAGACGAGTGTGTGGGCTCTTCAAGAGGAAGGCGGGGTGTGGAGAAGAACTCATTCATTGTATGTTGGTTAGCTGGAGAATATATATTTTATTGACTTACTTTTCAGTTGTGTTGCATTGAAGATGCCCCAATGCCAGTGACCCCTCAACCCCTAAGTGGCAAAGTAAATGACTCCAACTGTCACTTGCCAGGAAGAAGATGAAGATGCTTCTGCAGTAATTGTCCCACACTGTCCCCGCGACTTCAGCATTCCATTGTTTTCTGTAACTCACTCTGCTTCTTCGGATGTCTTGTCTAAAATGTATCCCTTTCCTTTCTGATGTCCCTATCTGTGCCCATTTCTAATTTCAATTCTTCTCCCCTTTGGTCTATGATCACAGTACAGCCACCAATTTAATTACTTTGCATGACTGACACATCACACATGACTTCTATACAAGGATATATCTTAAGAAAGCCAGCATCCTTCAGGGCTTCTCTAAGTTTAATAAAGCCATAGTCTTCAAGAGGCTTCTTTGTAATAACATTCTTCTTAACCTGAGAGCAACACCTGTATCCACTCAGAATCATCAAGCACCTTGCTGTTGGATGAATCAACACAGTTGGCTTGATTTTCTTTCCAGGTATATACTTTTCTCATTTTTTCATACCTACTTACCCTACTTTATTTAGTATTCTTTGCAGTGCCTTGCCTGGTAGAGTCTTTGTCTTCAATCTTACTCCTCTAGGACTTGCTTTCTTGCTAGTGGGATCTCTTAAACACATGCCTATCTGATGTAGGAGGGTCTTCTGTATTTGTGTGTTGCTTTCATTGGTTGAATAAAGAGACTGCCTTGGCCTTTTGATATATCTTAAGAAAGCCAGCATCCTTCCGGGCTTCTCTAAATTTAATAAAGCCACAGTCTTCAAGAGGCTTCTTTGTAATAACATTCTTCCTAACCTGAGAGCAACACCTGTATCCACTCAGAATCATCAAGCACCTTGCTGTTGGATGAATCAACACAGTTGGTTACATTAGGTAACCACAATTAGGTGGGTGGAGTAGACAGAATGGAATTCTGGGATAGAAAAGGCAGAGTCAGGGAGAGTCACCCACCATGAAGCCTGCCAGGTCAGACATGCTGAATCTTTCCTGGTAAGCCACGACTTGTGGTGACACACAGATTATTAGAAATGGGTTAAACAAATATGTGAGAGTTAGCCAATAAGAGGCTAGAGCTAATGGGCCAGGCAGTATTTCAGTGAATACAGTTTCTGTGTAATTATTTCGGGTATAAGCAAACCAGGCACAGGGAACACAGCCCTCTCTTCCTTACTACAATTGGCTGGCAACGTTGTTGACTGACTCCATGTAAAATATGAGAGAGCTTCAAAAGGAATACAGAGTTTAACATAGTTTTTGCTGTTTGCTAGCAGGGTGCCACAGAGAAAATTTCCTCACCCAGCAGCTGCAACAGTAAAAATGCTGCAGTGGTTTTAAAATGCCAGCTTTCTGGGTTATGCTGCCGGTACCATCTCTGGCTCCTGCTGGAGACAGAGCGTTTGGAGGGATTTCTGACTAAAGTGCTATGGCTTGCTTGATGGCAATGTGGACTTGCTGTGTGCCTGGAACTTTGTGCAGCTCGGAGGTACCAAATGGCTCTGAGGCAGGAGTGGCTCTGGCTCTGCCATGCTGAACTGTGCTGATCTTAGGCAGGAACTGTCGTAATTATAATAATAGCTCAGTTAAGGTTTAGACTGGGCAGGAAACAGGCAGTACCTTATTTCTCCTACATGGCGCAACTTAAGTTTTTAAGACGTGCTTAGCATTTTAATGCTCCTGGATAGTAAAGAATTACAGATTCACAATAGGACAGATTCAGACATAAAAGACCTCTAAATGGGTCACAGTGTTGGATGGCTGTACGTAGGCTTGGGAGACAAAAGAAAAAGAGTATAGAGAGTCAAAGTTAATGCTTAAAATAAAAGGCTAAAGTCTTTAAAGAGACAGAGTACAGATAGTTATAGATTAAAAGAAATAAAAATAAGCCACGTAAAAATGGAAAATTCACAGAATGTCTGGATTATGTATTTTATTGTGTTTTCTTTGAATTGTTTTGACTGTAAAGGAGCTAAGTACAGAGAGATATTTCATTGTCTGGGCTGCTAAGCTAAACCAGCATGGATATTATAAAGTTATTATTTCTTCAAAATTTGGGTCTAAGGTTAAGATGCTTTGGAAGAGAGGTTCTTCTTTTGTTTTCACAGAGGATGAGACCCTGTGGATTCCTTCTACACCAATGTGGTTTGATAGACCACGCCCTCCTGAAAGGTCACTGTGCACATCTTCAGAAAATTACTTCACTCGACTGATGACTGAGATGAACCTGGCACACAGGATATACCATGAAAGACCTGATTGACAGTGCCCCCATATAGCAGGAAGAAGTTTGGAGAGAAGTAACTACACCCATATTCCCAAATATTGTTTATAAATGTTCTTTAAATTTAAATTTAAAGGGCGAGATGATATAAATATGGATAATTTACATTGGTATAAATTTTGCTTTATTGATATAAATGGATAATCATCAATAATAGTCAAGTTTGTAGTCATGTTAGTTAGATTTTCTAGATATATAGAGATATATTTCAGTTAGAAAGGCATTCTTCATATCTTTCAAAGACTACAGAATATGGCATTTAATGTTTTAATAACTTAGGGCTTTTCATGACAATGAGACATGTCTGCTCCTAGAAGTACCAGCTACTTCAAGAGAAAGATGGGCATCGAAGAGGCTCCTTAGCCATTTGGGCAAGAAACTGCTCTTGCCTGGACTGCTTAACTGGACACAAAGAACCCGCAGAGAGAGGACTGCTGAACTTGCCCAAAGGTGAGATGATCCTTCAGGGTTCCTGCTTCATGAAAGAGTATGCAAGACATTCTGCAGGATATAGAAAAAAGTGACTGAACTGTCTTTGAAATTTCCTGCTTCATGGAAATGTCTGCTGGATACTATGGGCCTGTAGGCTAAAGATGGATGGCCCAACGGTCCAGAATAACTTTGGGTGACTGTCCAGGCAGCGAGATGTCTATGTCATTTCTAGAGTTTTGGAAGTTGTTTACTACTTATTTACTTAGGTAATATTATAGCCTTCTGGAGTCTTTGATAGAGTTGAAGAATAGATAGATAGTTACAGTTTTCCTTTGTTATGATAAAAGATAAAATCGATCTAAATATGATAACTGTAGTTCTTGCTTAATAACTGTTTTGTTATATGTAATTTTACTATGTTAAAATGAAAGCCTTTCTTTTTTGTTTAAACAGAAAAAGGGGAAATGATGTAGGAGGATCTTCTGTATTTGTGTGTTGCTTTCATTGGTTGAATAAAGAGACTGCCTTGGCCTTTTGATAGGGCAGCCCTTAGGTGGGTGGACAGAACAGAATTCTGGGATAGAGAAGGGAGAGTTGCCTGCCATGAAGCCTGCCAGGTCAGACACGCTGAATCTTTCCCGGTAAGCCATGACTTGTGGTGACACACAGATTATTAGAAATGGGTTAAACAAATATGTGAGAGTTAGCCAATAAGAGGCTAGAGCTAATGGGCCAGGCAGTATTTCAATGAATACAGTTTCCGTGTAATTATTCCGGGTATAAGCTAACCAGGCACTGGGAACGCAGCCCTCTCCTCCTTACTACACGTATCCATCCACTGATTTTCTCTAATCACCAAATAAGACCCCAGTTATTTGACTCAGTTCTGCTCTCACAGGAAATGTCACCTGTTGGAAGTTCTAGAACCTCTGACCCATACACAGTTCCCTCTAAATCAAATACCGCTTCCAATTTTTTTTGTTCCAATCTTTTATTTTTGGGTAATATTCTTTTGTCACTGTCTTTCCCTCACTGTAGGGGACTGGCACTCCAGTGTTCTTTTTAAAAGCTATTCCAGAGATGACTCCTATTCCACATAAGCCAACTTGGCCTAACTCCATTTTTGTACTTCCACAGCACTCAGTAAACGCTATAGTGGGAATTGCTGGATTATCAATGGAAAAATCTACTGATTTTCCTTAATGGTTTTTAGAATGGGAACAATTATCTTCTATTGTATATTCCCATTTTCTTTTGTGTAACTTTCAGCATAATTAATTGTTGAAGCTATGTGCATTCTAGCTGGAAAGGCTTATTTGAATTTTCCAGGGGTAGTTTTCCCCAAGTGAAAATTGAGAGTTGAGGAAAATAGGTCATACATAAATCACTGTAGATATTCTTTCCCAAGTATTTTTTTTGTCTTATTCTTTGTTAGTGGCATACATCCCCTCCTTGGTAATAAGAACTCTGTACTGATTGGGCAATTGTTAGCTCACTTATGGCATTGTAAAGATATATGGGATAAATTAGCCCATTTTAAAAGACAGCAAATCTTTCTCCAGGAAAAAAAAAACTACTCAATGACTAAGAAATTCTAATCCCCCAGCTGCACTAGTCTGGCCAGAATGAACTGTCAGTGACTGAATGAAGTGTCTGTCCAACGGGCCGCAGTCTGAAACGCCAGCATGAAACTAAAAGAATGGGTTTGTTATATAGGATGCATTTCTGGTCTATAAATGCAGGGGTTAAAAATAAACCTCTCGAAGTTCATAGCTAACAGAGATGTTCTGGTGAAAAGTGCTATGGGAGACAACTTGAGAGGCAGAAAAAAATAAAAAGAGAAATTATAATTTTATGACGGGTAAGTAATGAAGAGTTCCAAATAGAGAAATGCCTTAGGGATTCTCTGGAGCATATTAAGTTTGTTTAAATATACAGCAAGCCTGTATGTTCTTAAAAGTTTGGGAGTCGTCGTTAGCAACAGTGCAAATGGATGCCATTAGAAGTTTGTTTCCCTATTTGAATAGACTAAGTGGAATGTTATTTATAAGCCAGGGAAAGGAGATACCACAATTTGTTTTTTTTTTCAATGCATTTGTTCCAGTGGGCTGGGAAACGAGTCTCAGAACACCAAATGTCAAGCTTAAGATGTGTAAAGTAACAGGCACACATTAGTTCATACTTCCTCCTTTGTGGAAATACAGCCCTGTGATGAGGATCATATAAATTTTTTCTTCACTTTGTTTTCCCAAAACTGTAATATCTGAGGGTGAACAGGCACTTTCATATACATGTTCTTTCTAAGATAGTCAGAAAATGAATTTGCATACATAAATGGAGAATGAAGTTATTAGTTTCAAGAAATTAGTCTGAGAGAGCTGGAAAATTGCTTTAAAACGTGCTTATCAAATTCTTCATAGAATTGTCAAGTTGGCAATCCAGTTTCCCCACTCATGCGGGCGTTTCCTTTGCAAGCAGAGTACATTTACAGTCTTCCTAGATCATGAATGACAGCGGCCTTTTGGGGATCCCAGGCGGCACCCGCAAGCCTTCCTTCGCCTCATCCCTCAGAATTTCCCAAGGTTAATGACTTTGTGATCTCGTTTCCAAACACATAGTCTAAGTTGATCCTTTCTTATCTCTTTGCCATTGAGGAACTGTACTTCCTTACAGAGGAGGAAAGTGGCTGTGTGAGAAAAGCACAATCCTGAGAGGACTTTCATAGTTTTAGTGGAAGTTGCCAGAATCATTAGATCACCCTTGGCCATTGCATGTAATCATGTGTGCTAAATGGTCCCCTGACCTGGTTTCTAGACACATCCCCTCTCCATTAGCTTGGCTGTTTCTAATTTCAATTGAGTCTGTTTCTTTCTCTCTATATTGACTTACCTTTTTCTTTTTCTCTTACAAGAAATCATTTGTGATAATGGGCTCAGGACTGAGGGAGAATGTTAGCCGCACTGATTCTGTCTCCTCTGGGCCCCACACCCTGCTTTAGAAAAGAATACATTAGCACACAGTGCCATTTTATCTTATTTTATTGTTTTATAGTTAGAAGCAGATGATTTATCACATGTGTTTTCTTAATTCTGACTGTCTGTTCACATCCAACTATATTCCATCTGTTAACCCCGAGTGATGAGTGCTGCATACCAGTTGGTATCATTTTTCATTTCTCTGTGCTATGAGACCACTAAGACCTTGACTGTAGAGGAATTATGACCTCTGGGAAGTTAGGCTTTGACACACCTTTCACCTTTCATAACCCTGTCTTTGTAGACTCATTGTCGCATCTAAAAATCCTTATACAGATGGGAATGAAAAATCACAACCCTCTCCTCAAATAACCCTCTCTCTATAAGAGAGAGTTTATTCTGGAGCCACTTAAGAGTTACCCAAAATTCTATATTCAACTATGGAAGCAGTTTCATGAAAAATTTTACAGTAATATAACAAAAAGTCATAAGTCAAGACACATTTTAAAAACAGCAGTAGAGACATCAGAGAGGTGGATTACAGCAAAGTAGAGAAATCTCAGTTATAGGCCTCAGATGCCATCTTGATATTTTTAGAGTTTGGGTTGATGGAAGTTAGTGGCTACTAAGTTCATACATTCCCAGAGGGTTTTTTAAATTAAAAATTATTTACAGTATTTTTTTCTGTTTGTATGTATACACACACCATGCATGCCTGTGTCTACAAAGACCAGAAGAGGGTGTTGGATTTCCTGTAACTAGAGTTATAGATGGGTATAAACCATTGTGTGGGTGTCGGGTATTGGACCTGCATTATTGCAGGAACAGCAAGTACTCTTGACCACTGAACCATCTCTCCAGCCCTTCCAAGAAGTTTTTATCTGTTAACCCTGTAGTTCTTAACCTTCCTAATGCTGCAACCCTATAATACAGTTCCTCATAGTGTGGTGACCCCCAACCATAAAATTATTTAATTGCTAATTCATAACTGTAATTCTCCTACTGTTATGAATTGTAATGTAAATATGTGATATACGGAATATCTGATATGTATCTCCTGCCATCCACCAGTTAAGAACCACTGTATCAGCCAGAGGATATTAGGTCTGACACAGATGTAAGGAAGGGATGGTTATTTATGGAGCTAAAGATGGCCAAAGATCAAATGTGGTTAGACTCTAGGCCTGCAACTTTCTGACCTCTCCACAGTGGTCTGCAGCAGTCTGTTCCATCAATGAGCCTTTGTACACAGCTTCTCTGCAGACGTTCCCATTCACAGAACTCATAACAGTTTACACATGCCTTCCTCGAACACACTATTTCAGTCCCCTTCCTCTGGCTGCCTGAACTCCAAACTCCCATGGCTTGCTCCAACTTCCTCCCAACCCCTCTCCCAGAATGGTTCCATATTTTGCTTTTATTTATTTTACAAGAAACTGAGTTGAAAGAATTATATTAGCTAGACTTTCTAGAATATAGTTTTTTGTGTAATTTGTGTATTCTAAAAAGCATATAAATTTTGAGCCTAAGACACTGAAATGATAGTATTTCAGGCAACTTTCTTTTGGTTAAGGAAATAAGAGAGAGGGAGGTATGGACATACACAAGCCCTTTCTGATTTGATTTGTCCCAGAGGTTGTGGCTTCCATGTTCAGGCAATGTTACTATATGAAGTCTTTAAAAGCATATGAATCCAAAGCAGCTGCAGGCTGTCTATGTCTTCATTCCTCAGCCTGTGACCACTTGTTGCATTTCAAAGCTCTGTGTCCTTTAAGCCTTCTTGTACTTCTACTGCCTTCTGAAATATTGATCATTCACTGGTTTTTGCATTTGTCTGTCTCCTGATACTCCTCAACTTATCATTTTCATTTTTCCATACACACGGCGCTTGGGAATGATTCAGTGTCTTCATGAGCTGCAGGGTTACCTGTTTGCTTATAAACAAAACTATTTATTTATTTTAGTCAAGCATCAAGGCTCCAAGCTTATAATTGAAATATTATAATGCGAAATTTTGTTTTGAGGGGGTTTGGGGAGAAGCTTAATGGTAATATCCTGAGAATGGACAAGCATCGGGGACCTATATAAAGTCTTAAATTCCTGTCTCTAGGCACAAAAGAAATTATGGCAGAGCTGAGCCCAGTGTGCATGTGTTAAGATGGCTTTTGCCTGTTAAGAAATGAAAAGGCATTGAGGAGTCTATGATGGTGCTGTGTCCCTCGTCATGCTTTTGTTGGTTTTATCTTAGTTTCTGTGCTGTTTATTTTTACAAAAGTCTCAGTTATAACCTCTGCCTCCAGATGCAATGTCTCCAAGTTTTACCTCTCTTCCCTACCCCTTGGGGTAACTTTCACTGCTTCCTTTCAGTGTTTCCCTCATCTTCCTATATTTATTTTGGTTTCTGTTTCCTCACTGTTCAAAGAATGATCACAGCTTCAGCTCTACAAATTGAAGAACATTACAAAGAGACTTTTTTTCCCTTCTTCCAGTGAAACATGATGCTAAAGTTTATAGGAAAGTTGGGCTTGTTGACTGGTCTAAAATTTCAAGTAATTGGTAATCTTTTGTGAGTCTTTATGTTTTTCTGCTTGGTTGAGTTTATCTGACAGATGTCATAGTCATCTTTCTTTACACATGAAGACACTTGGGGTTCCAACACATTTTCTCTTGCTTTTTACTGCACAGCTGGTTATTGGCTGTGATAGGCCAGGAACTGGCAGCTTCTTCACACCTGGAGCGTGCTCTTCCTGTGAGCCTTGGCTGGAAACAGCAACAGGAATGTTCTGTTATTACCCAACTTGGTAAACTTTTTGGATGAAATGTTCATTGTCATAGAAAATGCATGTTGGAAATATTTAAAACACAAGGGGAATGGCCTCTGTCAGCTTATATGTGGTTCACTGTCTCTAGGGGTAATAGAAACCCTTCCTCTGCATGAGGAGACAGATGACCTTACTTATATATGGTGCCCAGTAAAATGGAACTCACAGAAACAGGGAGGAGAGGAGAGTCATCAGCAGAGATCTGAGATAGAGATAGAAAAAAGTTGGGCAGATGGTGGTCAAAGAACAAAAACCTTGAGGTAGGGCTAGTGAATGGCTCAGTAGGTAAAGGTGTGTTGTGCAAAACTGATGACCTGAGTTTGATTCCCAGACCCCAGTAAAGGAGGAAGGAGAAGACTAACTCCATAGAGTTGTCCTCACACCTTCACACATCATGGCAGATGTATATGTGTGCACCTCTCCCACAACAATAAATTAAAAAATTATTAGGTAGAGGAACTAAGTACAAAAATATTTTCCACAATGGAAATTTTATGATGATAGAGACCTATCTCTTAATTCAATGATGCATTTAAAAATATAGCTGGATGACGATTATAATTTGTTCTTATTTTTAGGAGCATGCTATATCTTTTGGTTAACCAGTCTCAGTACTTAGAAGAGGGTTGGGCTCATGGTGGAAGCTCTTTTATCTCTTAGATTAAACTGATGAAGTCATAACAGGCATTTCTAACTCAGATTCTCAAAAAAGAAGATTCCAGGTACTTTGAGATGGGATTTCAAAAGAAAACCCCACCTTCCCAGTTTTTGACTCATTGGAACAGCTGGTGCAGGTGGGAAGAGGTAAACATAATTGGTAGAGCTGAGCTTAAGGGCATGGACTTCATAATATGTTTCTCATTTGTTTATTTGTCAGCAAATCCCCCTGATTACCTTTCAAACCAGCTACTCTCAAACCAAGATTTTCTTACTTTTTTTCTCCTACTAACTATGCAAATCATTTTAGAAACCAGAATTATATACACAAATAATTTGTATTATTTAGAGTATATAAATAATTTCAATTTTAGAACACACACACAGAGAAAGAGAGAGAGAGAGAAAGAGAGAGAGAGAGAGAGAGAGAGAGAGAGAGAGACTCACAAGGAGGAAATGATTCCATGATCAAAAGCAGACTAGGATGAATGAGGCCCTGGATGTAACCTCTCAGACAAAAACAAAACAAAATGAAGCAATAAAACAAGCCAACCCCACCACAATTGTACTATTCCAATCTTCTGAACTTTTAAATTTATCTCCACGTGTTTAACCGGGTACATATCCCACTAACACGTTTGTCATCTACAAATTTAATGCAATTGCTTTTCAATATCTTTATGTTACTTAATATAACTTGATTGAGATAGGACCAATAGCGGAATCATGTGATATGTCAACAGAGCTTTTGTTTACATTGACTCCTTGATCAAGATGGAAGCTGCTGAGTCTCTACCTCTGTTTCAGTTGAAGAATAATTAATAAAAACCCAGAGACAGAAATTGGGGTTAAACCTGAAGGTTAGAAAAGCAAAACAGCCAGCCACTGGCTTTTACCTTACCTCGGTCTAAAATGGTGATCTGCCTCCAGTGAAGTAAGAGGCACTCGGGCTGCGTCCTTCTGCCCAGCTCCCGGCCGCCGAAATAATTACACAGAAACTGTATTCATTTAAATGACTGCCTGGCCCATTAGCTCTAGCCTCTTCTTGGCTACCTCTAACATCTTAAACTAACCCATATCTAGTAATCTGTGTATCACCATGGGGTCATGGCTTACCGGGAAGATTCTAACCTACATCCATCTCAGGCTGGAGAAAGATGGCGTCTGCCACACTTCCCTTCCTCCCAGCATTCCCTTCTGTCTACTCTGCCCACCTGATTTCTGCCCTATCAAAAGGCCAAGGCGGTTTTCTTTATTCAACCAATGAAAGCAATACAAATGAAGAAGCACCTCCTATACCACTCCAGGAATCTCAGAATGAAACTGTGTGTGAGCTGTCTTCCTCCCATCTTTTATTTCTTTCTAGTGCTGGGATTAAAGGTGTGCACCACTACTGTGTGGTTTCTATGGCAAACTAGTATGGCTACTAGGATTAAAGGTGTGTGTCAGCACTGCCTGGACTGTAAGGCTGATCAGTGCAGCTGCTTTACTCCCTGAGCTTTAGGCAAGCTTTATTTATTAAAATACAAATGAAATATTACTACAGTCAGTCATTTCATTTCTCACCTTGTGAACAATGACATTATTGAAGATATTGAAATATCCCTACTTTTAAATATATCTCACTGTGTGTGCAGTGTTACCTTGACATATTTGTGCAGGGTGTTACCTGAAACAATTTCATCCCATACTCTTAGAATATGTATACATTTTCCTAGTGTTTACCATATTCTTTTCTAAGTATCACAGAACGATTCTGCAATTTGTTTATTAATCTAATCTTAATAATATGTCCTGACATCTGTCCTTTATACTAGAGAAAATGTTAATGGAAAATGAAACTTATTTCTCAAAGATGGCTGATAATTTTGCAGTCTGGTTGATGTGGTAGTCCCCTCTATATGCTGTGAATATGTTTTATTACCCTTGATTAATAAAGAAGCTTCTTTGGCCTATGGCAGGGCAGAATAAAACCAGGTAGGAAATGCGAACAGAGATATATATAGAGAGTAGGCAGAGTCAAGGAGATACCATGTAACTCTCAAAGGAGAAAGATGCCAGAACCTTACCTGTAGGCCACAGTCTCATAGTGATACAGATTAATAGAAATGGGTTCATTTAAGATGTAAGAGCTAGCTATAAATACACGTGAGCCATCAGTCAACCAGTGTTGTAATTATTATAGTTTCTGTGTGATTATTCAGGTCTGGGTATCCGGGAAACTAAAGTGCAGTCTCAGGTTGCATCTGGTCCCTATTCTAAGCAATAGTTTTTAAGAGGGGCTAGCCACAGTTATATTCAAAGTCAGGGTGTTTACCTGCTATTGCTTTGCTGATCTTGAGATCCAGTTTCCTCTTAACCATATCTGTTCTCTACTTTCCAGTGCAATGTTTATTGTCTCTGATAGCCTGTCTGAACAAAAGTAGTTTGACTTTGTGCTAGCATTTAATCAAGCAAAGGGTCAAGCCTCTCTTTTCTTCTGCCAGCATCTTAGACTAGCAGCTGGGAAACCTGCTAGTCAACCCTAACTCTAGCTCTGTGCATTTCTTTTTGTCTTTTACTTGTTAACAACAGTCCTAGGACCCCTGTTACTCTTGTACACACTTGCCCTAGGGTAGAGTCATTTCTCCTCTTAGCACCATAGTTGGTCACACTGAACCAAAGTCAGCAAAACACACAAAACACCTTGGTGTGCCTTTTTTTTTTTTTAACCAAACACATCTTTCACTAGACTGCGGTTCTATTAACATAGTTTAGCTTCTTGATGTTTTATCCCTGCTAAGTTCTAAAGCCTTTTAGGGTCTCTAGAAATAGGCTTACATTCGTCCATTTAAAATTTTAATGATGCTCATAACATCGTCACACAAATCACATTTAGCCTAATACTGTCTTGTCACTGCTTTCAATCTACGTATGGCTGACTTCCATTTTTCTAAGACTTTAAATTTGCCTTGGACAGTATCTAAGTCCATAGTGTTGTACTTTTGGCGCAAGTAGGAAAGACACGAGACACGAACGAACCCACGCAGGAGTTTATTAGGAGGGGTGTGCTCACGGCCCGAGGAAAGCGTGAGGAGAGGGGGAGGAGAGAGAGAGCGGGGGAATGGCACCTCTGACTTTTTAAAGGCCGCTTTGCTCATGCACAGACGGCTCGTGTAGGTGCGTCAGACGCTGGTGATGCAGATGGCGGGCGACCCAGGCCTCGCACATGCGCACAGGGGTGGGGATAGCCACGCATGGGCGCACATGGGTCACACCCCCAAGAGGCTGCCTTTTCGACCCAGGGGTGGGGCTTCACGGGCTGCCAAATGACAACATATAGTGCAAGTAACTCTGGTTATTTCCTCTACCTTATGGAAGTGAAATTGTTAGAAAAGAAATTTAAAAACATGAATTGTAAAAATTTGTGTTATGCTTAATATAATGCTAGGTTTGCATTACAAAATTTATGACAATGCTTAAATGATGTGATAAAGTCTAAAGAGTGAGAACTATATAAAATACTATAGTAAAAGAGGACCAAGCCCACTATGTGTATAAGGAACATTTATATCCAGACCATGTGTGACTGATATAAGCTAGTGTTATATGATTTTTATCACTACAGAGGCAATGAAATAAATACGTTTTCATTGAAAATGGTGGAACTAAAGCCAGACATATTAACACATGAAAGTCTCTTTATCATAATTGCCCTCTCCTTCCAGATTGATTAATGACGATAGAGGCAATACTGATGAACATTTTAAAGAAAGAAAATTTTAAGTGAAATGTTCATTCACCTTTGACAATACTTGTTCTATTCAAGTTTCCTACAGTCTCTTAAAGTAAAAAATGGTCACATATTTCCTGAACCCACTGGCACTGGTGGTATTATTTTGTACCCAGGCATTTCCTCTCCACGACTCTCTCTTCTCCTGTCTCTTTCTCTTTCTCCTCCACCCCTCCTATCTCTGTGTGTTTCTGTCTTTTGGAGATCTGCAGTCAGAAACATTCTGCTTATTCTATAAGGTGGCTATTCTTTTTACAAAGTGAAATTCCAAAAGCATGAAATATTTTTTATCCCTCAAGCCATTCATCACATACCTGGGAACACACCTGCTGCGAGCTTGTTAAATTTCCTGAGGTTATTGTCAACATGAGAAGCTGTGCACTACCTCTGCACGTTAGTTACTATGGGGATCTTTGGACCTGCCCATATCTCTGTGACCTCCTTTCTTTTGTTACCACCATCTCATCCTTGTAGTGGTTCACATTTTCATCACACATGCTACCCTGGCTTATAATTCAATTTAAATAAATTCATTCTTCCTGATTCCAATGCAAATGTGACCAGGCTGGCCAGACCCCTCTGAGACATGCTTTATGTCACAGAAGATGCATTTTGTTTGACAGGAAATTATTCTATCATTAAGTGAATGATTTTCAAAACTGTCCTCATACTAACTGACTGTCTTGTATACAAATTTACATGTTTTCCAAAAAGAAAAAAAATTAGGCACAGTCCAGAACAATGGGCCATTAATTTTTGAGCCTAGAAACCTTCATTTTAACAATTTTTCCGGGTGATTTCCACCTACATGGAATTCCAATCCCACTCACTAAGATTTGGTACAGGAAACAAAAAAACTTCTTCAGCCAACTTCCATTTCCCTCCTCTTCTTCTTTGTAACCTTATGACTTTTGACCTTATTTACTTCCTAGAACATGGCGTCCTCTATTCACAACTTCCTATGGACTTTTTTGGAAATTGTGAGAAGCAAGAACCATTCATCATATCTAATACATAAAGACAAGCACTGGCATATACTTTCAAGTTTGTTATTATGCATACATTCTCTATATTTGAGTTAAACTATTGCTTAGAAAATTTAACATTGCAGACATCATCTCTTCATATTATCATAAACTTTTTCTAAAATATTTACATAGCCAGGTGGTGGTGCACATCTTTAATCAGAAGACAGAGGCAGGTGGATCTCTATGAGTTTGAGGCCAGCCTGGTCTACAGGACAGCTGAGGCTACACAGAGAAACCCTGTCTCAAAAAAACAGAAACAAAAATAATTTCTTTACTGTCTGCTCAGTGAGTCCTTTCAGTGTCTCTGCTATAGATAGATTACAGAGTGTTGAACTGCCTGCTAGTTAGGTTTTTTCTTTTTAATTCTTGATATTTTTACAGAGCCCAACAAAACAAACCAAAGCAAGCCAAACCAAAATTCTTTTGTGTATAAATCAGATTTTCTTTGCTCTCTCTTTCCTGCATCCCCTCTCTTCCTTTCTTTTCTTCTTTCTTCAGTTTCTTTTCTTAAAGGTTATTTTCACAGGCTGCTTTTTGAGAGGTGTCATTACTGATTGAAAAGGAAGTAACACCTTTGAAAGGCTCTAACATGTACTGTCAAATGATTTTTCAAAGGAAATGTAAAGTATTGCAGTCCTTGTAGCAGCATATTTGGACGATCTGGAGAGGTAAAGTTGTGATGTAGCGTTTTCTTTCTTTCTGTTCTTTGTCAAGTTCTTTTTGAGCATGTAACTACACTACTTGGTATCTTGTCACAGATGGGCCGAAGAAGGCATTTTCATTTCTATACAATTTGAAAAGTTGGTCTTTGGGGCCCATTTACTAGTAGCTGGTTTAACCTAGCTGTTCTGAGAAAAATTGGCAGTCTCTCCCTTTAGAGACATTTTTTTTTCCCTTCTCTCTTGTCTTCTTTTTTTTTTTCTCTTAATTTTTATTTTATTTTATTTGTGTGTGGGGGGAAAGTTGCAAGGGCAGAGGGTGGCTATGAAAAGATGGGGAAATGAATGGGATGGAAAGGCATGATGTGAAAGACACCAAGAATAAATAAAAAGGAAAAAAGAAGTAACATTTCAGGTTTAAGAATATTTAACAGATAAAAGCCTCAAATAT
>PVIU01030206.1:0-16381 GCA_004026605.1 Ondatra zibethicus | reverse complement strand
CATTATTTATACAGACATATATTCACTGAATGGTGTGACAGAGACAAAATATACATGAAGAAAAATAAATTGTTTTTCTAAATTCTTTGCTTTTTATGTCCCATACCATGGCTCCTAACATGAGACAGAAACTCTGAATTTTTATTTTGAAAACATACTTTGATTTAGAGGACAGAGTTATTGTCCAACTCTAAAATATAACTCTAAATATAAAATACATATTTGAATATTCAAATGTGTATGTTTTGATCACCTACCTTTATAAGTTATATTCCTTTCTCTAGATGATCCTTACTGGAAAGTTATTTTTCCTTCTGTCAGCATCCAAACACCCAGGGTCTCTGGAATTTTTGAGGATATGTATTTTCCTGTAAAGAAAAGAGCACAACCCTGTATGTTTTCCTTACTACCTGTATGGTTGTCACCTCTGTGGATGAGCCATCATTTCTCTTTCTCAAGAGATTTCTCTTTCACAAAGGAATCCTTATTAATTTGATGGTATTCATAATTTTCTTCTCCTGTTGAAAAAGGAACGAAACCCATTTCTCAATGTAACATATCTCCTGGCTTCCATTGTGAGGTGAACACATCCTTGAAATAAAATCAGCTGATGTAATTCAGAAGAATTTTCTATTATCCAGTGTCTCCCTGCTGCTGTTGATCCTTTCTCATTGGCGTTAGGAAAATTCAAGGTCAATAAAGCATTATATAATCTATTTCTGGTGGTATTGTCCATCACTTTCTGTTTGTTAAACATATCCTTTATAGTTTGATTTGATCTTTCTGTAACTGCCTGACCTGTATGATTATGTGATATAACTCTAATGTGCTTAATACTGTTTCATTTTCTTAGAGACATATATTGACCATTATCTTTCTTTATTTGTGCAGGTATACCCATGATGGCCATAACTTCTAATAAATGTGTGATTACTGAATCAGCCTTTTCTGAGTCTAAAGCTGATATGTGAGTTCTTTCTCTGTGCTGTAATTACCATTAATTAATAAATCAACTGCCTTGGCTTGTTGATAGGGCAGGACTTATGTAGATGAGGAAAACTAAATGGCATACTGGGAGAAGGAGGCAGAGTTAGGAAGAAGCCATGGAGTGGTTGGAGATAGATGCTGGGAATTTTACCTGGTAAGCCACAGTCATGTGGCAATATACAGGTTAACAGAAATGGGTTAAATTAATATAATAGTTATCCAATAAGAAGCTAGACCTAATGGGTCAAGCAGTGTTTTAATGAATACAGTTTCTGTGTGGTTATTTTGGTGTAAGCTAGCCAGGTGGCAATGACAAACAAGCAGGCCCTCCTCTTACAAATTGGCACTCCAATATGGTTGACTATATCCACATAAAACCTGAGAAAGCCTGAAAAGAAATTCTAGACATAAAAATACAGAGTTTAACACAGCTTCTTGATGTTTGCTGGCAACATGCCACAGCTCCTTAAAGAGAGGTTTTCCTGACTCAGCTATAGCAAAAGAGAAAAGCTGCACACTTTTAAAATGCTGGCTTTCTGGGCTATGCTTTTAGCATGATCTCTGGCTCTTGTGGGACACAGAATATTTGGATGGGGATTGTGAACGGACTGCTGTAGCTTTCCTAATGGTGGCATGGATTGCCTATGCACCTAGAAGTGGGGCGGTGCACATGGCTAAGAGGCATGAGTGATTCCGTCATGTTGGAATGAGAGGGGCAAGCAGGCACTGATGTATTACCCTAGCAATGATGCAGCTTAAGTTTTTAAGAAGCCCTTATCATTTTAAGATGTGCTCCTGGACAGTAAAAAATTACAGATACACAGTAGGACAGATTCAGACATAAAAGACCTATAAATGGGTATAGTGTCTGATAAATTTATGTAGGCTTGGAAGATAGAAAAAAAGAGTTTAGAGAGTCATAAAATAAAATTAATGCTTTAATAAAGGGTAAAGCCTTTAAAGAGACAAAGTACAGATAATCATAGATTAAAGGGAGTAAAGAAAAATAGCCATGTAAAGATGGAAAATTCACAGAGAATCTGGATTATATCTATTATTGTGTTTTCTTTAATTTTTTGACTGTGAAGGAGCTAGGTACAGAGAGACAATTCATTGTATGGGCTGCTAAGCTAAACCATCATATATATTATAAAGGTATCTTGACTTCAGAATTTGGGTCTAATGACAAGTTACTTTGGAAAAGAGGTTCTTCTTTTGTTTTCACAGAAGATGAGAACCTGTGAATTGCTTACAGATCAATTTGGTTTCATGGACCAAGACCTACTGAAAGGTTGCTTTGAACACCCCTCAAAAGTAAATACACCTTTCAACAAATTACCTGACGCAACTTCTGACTGAGATGAACCTAGCACACATGATACACCATGAAAGACCTGATTAACTGCACCCTCAAACAGCAGGAAGCAGTATGGGCAAATTTATACCCATATTCCCAAATATTATCTATAAATGTTTATTTATATGTAAAGGGGGATATGATATATAAATGAATAATTTCCATTGGTATAGATCTTGGTTTATTGATAAAAATTTAAAGTCAATTTGGTTATATGTATATGTATTTCTGATCCTGATTAGGGTATTGTGATTGTGTAGTTCCTTCTTCATTTGCTGGATACTATGGGCCTGTAGGCTGAAGATCGATGCCCCAATGGTACAGAGGAACTTTGGGTAACTGTTCAGACAGTGAGATGTCTCTGTCATTTCTAGAGTTTTGGAAGTTGCTTACAATGTACTTCCTGTTTACTTAGGTAATCCCATACCCTTCTGTAGTCTTTGATGGAGTTGAAGAATTTATAGTTATAGTTATAGTTTTCCTCAGTTATGATAAAAGATAAAATAGATATAAATATTGTAACTGTAATTTTTATTTGATACTTATATTGTTATATGTAATTTTACTATGTTAAAAATAAAGCCTTTCATTTTATTTAAACAGAAAGGGGGAGGTGATGAGGGAGTTCCCTCTCTGTGCTGTAATTACCATTAATGAATAAATAAACTGCCTTGTCCTGTTGATAGGGCAGAACTTAGGTAGGTGAGGAAAACTAAATGGCATGCTGAGAGAAAGGAGGGTGGAGTCAGAGAGAAGCCATGGATTTTCCTTCTGAGAAAGACACTGGTTAGAATCTTTGCCAGTGAGCCACTGCCACGTGGGGATATACAAATTAATAGCAATGGGTTAAATTAATATAAAAGTTAGCCAATAAAAAGCTAATGGAACAAACAGTGTTTTAATTAATACAGTTTCTGTGTGGTTATTTTGGGGCTAAGCTAGCTGGGCGGCTAGGATGAACAAGAATGCCCTCCTTCCTCCTACACAAAGCAGTTGCCCAATGAAAACCTGAGTAACTGTCAATGGTATGGTGTACATATTTCAATTTTCCAAATCTGAAAAGTGGAACACATCCATCAGTCAGATTTCATTTCTTTGAGTACCCTTTGGGTTAATCCCTGCAGGTATTGGTGTTTGGTTATAGAAAGAACAAGTAGAACATCTCTTTATAATCTCCTTAACTTGTTACCATGTAATAGAAAACTTTTTCTTTAAACCTTTGCTATTGACATGATGTTTCTATGGAATTCTGAGGCCTTCAACACAATTCCAAGCAGTAATTAATCAATTTCTGAATTACCTTATTCTAGAGTACCTGGCATACCCGTATGGGATCGGATGTGTGTTATGTATATGGAACAAAGCCTATTCCTGATTATATCTTCAACCTGTATGAATAATGAAGTCAACTTTGTATCATCTTGTATAATTTCAGTGGTTTCAATATGCAAAACAACTCTTTCTGCATATTGTGAATCAGTAACTACATTAAGAGGGTATTTAAAAGTACCATAGTACCATGAGAATAGCATATAATTCTGCCTTTTGGACAGAATTATAAGGCTTTTTTTCCACCTTACTTATATCTTCTGATTTGTTATCTGCCTTTCCTGATTTATTTGTATCAGTATAGAGTATATGGGCTCTAGTTATTGTTATGTCCTGTACAATTCAGGGAAGGATCCAAGTAGTTTTCTTTATGAAGTTAATTCTATCACTTTTGGGATAATTGCTATTAATTTCTCCCAAAAAATTAGCACAAGCTCTTTGCTAAGGTTCATTGTCTTCCCATATTTTTTTAATTTCATCAGTAGTGAAAGGCACTAAAATCTCAACTGGGTCTATACCTGCAAGTTGACAAAGTCTCAATTTTCCTTTTATAATTAATTTAGAGACTTTTTCCACATAAGTTTTTAATTTTTTACTTGGCTTATGCAGTAAAAATATCCATTCTAAGATATTATCTTCCTTTGCAGTAAAATTCCTGTAGGGAAATTCTAGAATGCAATATGACTAAAATAAAGTTAAGATTTGGATTCACCCTATCCACATGTGCCTCTGGTAATTTTTCTTCAACAATAGTCAATTCTTTTTCTGCTCCAGCTGTTAATTCTCTGGGACTATCTAAGCCTTTGTCACCATCTAAGGTTTTGTGTAAATGAACTATTAGATCATGTGTTACTCCAACAGCTGGTCATAGACTGGAAAAGTCTCCTAACAATCTTTGAAAGTCATTCAGAGTCTGCAATTGGTCTACCCTAATTTGTGCCTTTTATGTTCTCATTTTCTATAAACTTATTTCATCACGTAGGTAATTGACTGAATCTCCTCTGTATTTTTACAGAAGCAATTTGTAATTTCCATTTTGTCAAAACTTTCTTTACTTCTTCAAATATTCTTTCTAAAGTATCTGCATTTGAATAAGATAACAAAATGTCATCTATGTAATGGTAAGTAATAGATTTACAAAATTTTTTATGTATTATTTCCAATGATTAACTTACAAAGTATTGGCATAAAGTGGGGTTATTGAGCATTTATTTTGGAAGGAATTCACTGGTATCTTCTATTAGAATTGAGAATTATTATAAGTAGGCACTGTAGAGGCAAATTTTTCTCTGTCCTTTTCTTGTAAAGGTATAGTAAGAAATAATCTTTTAAATCAATAACTATAAGAGGCTACCATTTTGTTAATAGAGAAGGCAGAGAAATATGAAATTGTAGAGGGCCCATAGGTTGAGTTACTTTATTTACAGCTCTTATATCTGTCACCATTATCCATTTACCAGATTTCTTTTTAACAACAAATACAGGAGAATTCCAAGTTCTAGTTGATTTTTCAATACTGTGAGTGTAAAATTGTTCCTATAATAGCTGTTCTAAAGCCTGCAGTTTGTCTTCTTTTAACAACCACTGTTCAACCCATATTGGTTTCTCAGTTAACCATTTAAAAGGTAGGTATATTGATATCTCTAAAGGTTTGCTAGTTGCTTTGTGTTCTTGTACAGCTTGAATGGCTGCTGACCTTTGTGTATAATATCTTATATTATCCTTCCCAGAATTATGAGTTTTTGGGACTGCAGGAATATTAATCTGGCTATTCCATTGTTGCAGCAGGTCTTGACTCCACACTCATTGCAATATTAGCCACATATGGTCTCAGCCTTCCTCTCTGTCCTTCTGGCCATATGCATTCAACCCATCTCGTGCTTTGTTTCACTTGAGATATGGTTCCAATTCTTAGGAATTGAACATCTGTCTCTTGAGGAGGCCAATTTTGATGCCAAGAATCTGGAGTAATGATACTCACATCTACACCTGTGTCTGTCAAACCCACAATTACAATGCCATTTATGCACACTCTTAGCTTTGATCTTTTATCATTTATAGAAGTCTGGCAGAATATGTTTTCTTTTTCCAACTGGAATTTTTTTATTCATTCTCCATGTCTATTCCATTATCCAGAATAGTATGGTCTCTTACAGAAGGCTCTGGATTTTCAATTTTCCTAGTGAGACATGTTCTCCATAGAAACGGGGAATGGCAGGACTACTTTTGACTTGGGTGCCTACAATAGGCCACCCAAGGAGTTTGCCAATAGTATTGGGTTGCCTTGTTTGTCTTTTGTTGATCTACATTCATTGGTCCAATGTTGGCCTTTTCCACACTTTCTACATATATCTGAAGGCCAATTCCTCCTTGCCATTCCCAGAGGAGATATTATTCCTAGGAATTCCTTGTCTACAATCCCTTCTCAGATGTCCTATTCTGCCACAATTTACACATTTCTCATTTTGATGTCTCCTCATTCCTTTGGAAATTGCTTCTCCTATTCAAGATTCAGTATTATATTCAAATGTCTCAATGTTCATTGTATGCAGGATCCATTCATATATTGGTGCTGATCTAACCTTTAAAGGGCCAAGTATCATTTTTTGCAGTCTACATTGGCATTTTCAAAAGCCAAAGATTCAATAAGTACTAATCTAGCATCTATGTCTGTTACTCTTATTTGTATAGCCTTAGTTAATCTTTTTAAAAAGTCACTAAAGGGTACTTTCTCACCCAGATTAACTGGTATATGATTCAATTTATTTTCCTTGTTCTTGAATCCAAGCATTTGAGGCTGTTTTGTGGCATAGGGACAAGATTTGTTTATTGTAAAGAGCTTGAGCCTGTGGCATAAGTTCCCTCACCAGGAATTTGATCTTGGGAAGTCTCAAGTCCTTTTGCTTTTCCCAGTTGTTCTAACATTTTAGCCTCTTCTCTGAAATAGCATTTATACATCAGTTGAGCTCTGTCATCCAGGATTGCTAAAAATAACTAAAGCCAGTAATGTTGTTTTGCCTTAAGATTAGAAGCCAAAGTCTTTATTATCTACCTACAAAATTCAGAATGCAAGCTATAAGTTATGACATCTTGCTTAATTTCTTTTAGATCATTTTTTCCTATAGGTATCCATCTACCTTCTTTGGATCCTTTTGAGCCTTTAGAACTTGATGCTTTGTCAGAGTAGATTATAGGGTAGGAAGCTAAAACCCTGGGTAAGTCATCTCTGATAGCTACTGGTGATGTCGAATCCTGTCCCTGTAACTTTTTTCCCTGATCATCAGCTCCAATAATTTCCTCAATCATTTCAATTCTTTTTACTACTGTCTTTTGTAAAGCCTGAATCTCCTGGGCTGTGTAAATTTCTAGTGATTTCAATAAGGCACCTAGCTTCTGGTCCTCATACTGCACATGTGGTTCCAAGGTCTGTAGTTTTTCCTTTAATGAAAACATCTCATACTTGAACATTATTTGGATAGCATGCAGATTGCCTTCCTAAAGAGATACTATATATGCTAACCTATCATAGCTTTCCAATATATTTTGATTGTCAAATTCAACAGTATGAATTCTTTTAGATAATTTCTCAGTACCCTTAGATGTCAATTCAATTTTGTCTGTCAAATTAATATTACCCTTTTCAATTGTATTAATTTTTTCAGGTAACTTTTGATTTTCAGTGGTATCAATCCTGTCAACTAGCTGTTCATTATTAGTCTGTAAAGACTGTATCATTTCTAAATGTGCCTCATTATTGGCTCTGTTATCAAACCATTTTCTTAAGGATATAATATGAAGAAAAAAACTGAGTCCCAATATCCAATAAATGGATATATCACAATAAGCATATAAGCCTTGCTGAATACAATCCACAGTATTGGCAAAAAATGTTATTAAAATTCTGTATGGCAACATTGTCTGTAATTATATATCTTTTAAGTTTACTGATTTATTAATTAATAAAATATTTACCTGGTATGAGTTCCAGTAAATTGTTTTGGGTGTGATAATCTTTATTGTTCAGCAGGTGTCATGGTTGTAGAGTCCTGACTAGTGGCACAACCTGGTGCCATGAACAGTCCTGAGTGACTTTGGTTTTTTCACTTTGGTGTTGGTGAAATACTGCAAAATATGCTTTGCTTGACATATTTAGAGCAATTAAATCAGTTCTGTAGGTGGAGCAAAAAGCCCAGAACTCACAGTCATGGAGCACAAATTGGAAGCGTTATAACTCACCATGTGGCATGGAACACTGCTGGGGGTCTGTGTGAGCACTTGGGAAATTTACAAGTCACCACATGCATTAGCTCCTCTGTGGCGGGGGTTTTACAAAAAACACTTAGTAGGTAAAAATATGTCAAGCAGGTGGGATAGAAGATTTTCTATGTTGTGGACCAGTTAGACCTTTAGACCGGTAGGTATGGAGTCTGGATCTATGTGGGCACCAGATGAAGAAGGATGCTGAAACGAAATCCCACACTAGCTCTGAATTGAGTATAAAAAAAAGGTTATTTATTTAGGGATAGATTCACAGATCACAATCCTCTGTTTGAACTGGGAACAGCAGCTGAATCCTGCAGCTGTAAAAGAAGCCAGATATGTGCTTTACATCAGCATATATAGTATAAGAGGACACATCCAAGTGGGTGGGTAATTTAAAGGCTATGGCTGTAGGAATTCCTACACCAAAGAAGAGGAGAGAAATAGACTTTGGATAAAGCAAAGTGCATTCAGTGCATGTGGTATGAGAGAAGCACACATCACAGGGGATCTGGGAATACATTCACTTATTAATGACTGGATCCTGAAGAGCACCTGTAGGTGGAAGTTTCTGTGACAATTGCCTAATCCCAAATAAACAGTCAGAGACTTAATACTTATTACAAATGCTCAGTTGGTAGCTCAGGCTTATTACTAACTAGCTCTTACAACTTAAGTAAGCTCATTTCTAGTTATCTGTGTGCTTCACCAAGGCTCATGGAATTTACCTCTCCAGCATGTCTTACTTACTCTCTCTCTACCTGGTTAATTTTTCTGACTCTGCCCTTCTTTTTTCTAACCTCTTCTGATCTGGCTGTTCAGCTTTTACTTCCTGTCTAGCTACTGGCCAGTCAGCTTTTTATTAAACCAATCCAAGTGACAAATCTTTATAGTGTACAAAAGTATTATTTTACAGCAAAAACCAGATAGGATAACAATTCATAATTTAAAAAGTCTAGTGCACAAGGATATAGTAAGTTGGGGAACCTTTACTATTAACAGGTTTTGGGAGATCCTCAGGGAATATTTTATAAAAGAAAAGGGTGTCTGCCCCAGATTGTATGCCTTTAGACCTTAAGAATGTGTCATTGCTATTTTAACACACACACACACACACACACACACACACACACATTTATGAATTTTAACATTATGTCAGCAAACTTTATAGCTTATAGAAACTGTTGATTGCCTTTACTTCTCTGTGGCCTAGAGGTTATGATATGACAGTAGGAAGGTTGGCTCATTTCCCTATCTTTGGTCCCTGCCTCAGTTTGCAATAGGTGCACAATGTGGTGGCACAGCACAGTGAGCTATGATTCTTCTACTTTGTTAACATTGGACACTGAACTTTTTTCTTGTACTTGTTACTTTCTGTTTTTATGCTTTTCTAAGCAGTGTCTATTCAAACCATTGAACCATTTAAAAATCAGATTATTTAGGGCTTTTTAAGGTTACATTATTTAAAACTCTTATATAATCTGCATCCTTTTACTTTCACCCTTCACTTTGTTGTTCACAAATATATTTATTACATTGTCTTTTTTCATTTTAGATGTCTATGATCTTGGGATCTTTTAAGAAATTTTCTACTTTAGTGTACTGAATGGATTTCTTGTACCTTTTCCTACTAGTTTCATAATTACTCGTGGAGAATTTAGTAATCCTGAGTTAATTATTATATTCTAAATTAGGAATCTAGTTTTGCTATTATATATGGTTTTTCCCCAAATCTAAGGGTCATTGGATCTGTAGACCACTTTCTCTTGTGTGGTGGTTTTAACAATACTAGTTTATATTATTATCCTGTTGAATTTAGATTCTTAAGAGATCATTATATTTCTGTGTATCCCTTTGAGTTTCTTTCATTAATATTTTACAGTTTATTTTATTTTAGAGGACTTTCACTACTTTGGCTAAATTTCTTCCAAGTTTTCTGCTTTATTTTCACAAACTGTCATTGGTACTGCATCTCTGTTTTTATGTTTGTATTTTGTTGTTGTTATTTTTTGAGACCGGGTTTCTCTGTATCTTCATGGAGCCTTTCTTATAACTAGCTCTGTGTACCAGGCTGGCCTTGAACTCACAGAGATCTGCCTGTCTCTGCCACCATGGTGCTGGGATTAAAGGCATACATCAACACTACCTGGCCCTGTTTTGTTTTGTTTTAAGGAAACTTATTATTGTTGTTAATGGTTTTTATTCTCTGGGATGATTTAACATCCTAAAACATTTTTTTCTTTTTAAATTTCAGAAATTGTTGACAGCATTTAGATAGAAGATTCATGTTATATTATATATGAAACCACAGGATGGACAAACATGAATAACTACACTCTCTTTTTTCCACCTTGATACCTTTTATCTTCTATTCTCTTGACCAATTGCTCTTACAAAGACTTATAATGCTGCACTAAATATTAATGGTAAAGTGGAAATCTTTCTCTTCCAATATTTAAGAAACCACTTCCATATTTTGTGTTTATTAGGCTTGAATCTATTTACTATATATAGGCAAGGTTGTAGGCAGTATTTTTTTTATATTTTATATGTTAACAGTTTTGTTGACAGAGAGGTTGAATCTTACTGGATCCCTTTTCTAAAATAATTGCTATTATTATGTGGCTTTATTCTTCACAATTCTGTTGTGATTATTAACTTTTATATTTGGATCAATTTATGCATCATTGGTGATATCCTACTGGCTAGGATGTCTGATTTTTATGATGCCATGTTTTCTTGTTTTTTTAGTATTTTACTGGATGTTTTACAATGTCAAGAAAGTGGTTTGCAGTTTTTATTTTGTTATGTGTATCATATTCACATATGCTTTGTGTAAAATATTTTGTTATGTGTAGACCAAATACATAAAAATAATTTGACATAGTTCCTTCTTTCTATAAAATGTTTGAAAAAATAGTGACTTTTTATTCTTTAAATGTTTGGAGGTTTTGTGATGGCTACTGTTGTTGTCAACTTTATTATATCTAGAATTAATTAAAACCCAAGTGACTAATTACACATGTAAGATTTTCTTAATTAAATCTTATTTTTTTGGTGGAAAGATGCCCCTTTAACCATATCTGTTGATGTAGGCATGCCAAAGTTTAATCTGGTTCACCCTTTCTTCTAGTAACCTCTTTAATGAACATGAAAATGGTTTGCTCTTTTCTTGCTAACCCTCTCTCTTCCTGGCAAGTTAATTTCTTCACTGGTAATAGAGGCTACTTTATGATTCCTAAGACATACAGCCCTGCAGACTGTATTTTTGAAATTACTGTTGGTAAACAACCATTCTTGAACTAACTGCCCAAAAGCATGGAAGTCACTCTAATAACCCCCAAGTATATGTATGTATGTAGGTATGTATGTATATATTTGTGTGTGTATGCATGCTTATATGCATGTGAATGTATACACACACACACATATATATGTGTGTGTATATATATGCATGCAGATATTCATTTTGTCAGTTCTGTTCCTCTAGAGAACCTTATTTATACTAAATTAAGATATAAATTCATCAAATCCCAGATTTTTTATATAAAGTCTTATTTATAGCTCATTACTCCTTATTGTCCTTTTCAGATTTTCTTTTTTTCCAAATCAGTCTTGGTAGCATTATGAGAATGGCAAAGATATCAGGATGAATAAGTTGATAGTAAAAATGAGTATTTGCTATTTTATATTATAAATATGTATGCTTCATTTTAAAATATTTATCATTTATCATAATGATTCTAGTTTAGAAAGGTAGTATTTATTTAACTTAAATATTTTAGCATGTTAAAGCTTGTGACCAGAATGCTCAGTGATCAGAAATTGAAGACAAAAAAGTTACAGCTTTCCAGTGCACATTAAAGGTATGTCTCCAAAATGAGAGTTGAGATTTCTTAGGAAATAGTCATTCTTGTTCCTATCAAAATTATAGAAGACTTTACACAGCTTAGAACAAACAGTTAATAAATGAAAATGTAAAAATAGATGAGGCTGTATGTAAATTCAGATAAAATGAGAGGAAGAATATAGGCATTAGAAGGAAATAGTCATTTCTATGCAAGAAGGGGAATGCAATCTTTTTTATTTGTCAAAGTTTTATTTGTTTTACATACAAACCATAATTTTACCTCCCTCCTGTCCTCCCATTCCTTCCTCCATGCAAAAAAAAAAAAAAAAAAGAAGAAGAAGCATTTTGAGAAGACAAAGGCTATTCAGGCTTCAGTTATCAGGAAAGTATATTTTGTTTTGTTTTTTATTTTTAGTTTTGCAATTGTTGCTTATTTACACTCTCCAGGCTTAGCTAATCTTTTTAAAATATCGACTCCAACTCAAGAACTCTCTCTTAGTTGTATCATCACTTTTCCCACTACATTTATAGATTCTGTCCTTTACAGATGCTGTGTTCTTATTAATTATACATGGATTCAGAAGGCATAGCTGAGGTAAATTGCTATTAATTTATTCCTGTTGAACCTCTTCAAGTTCTTGGCAGCAATGATGAGCAGACTGGAAGAAGGAGCCCATTCACTCAGAAGGTTTGCATTGAGATCAATTTGATATTTATCTAGGAAATTTCCTGAAGGAAAATACTCATCTCAAATTAAATGTAGCAATGTTTTAACATTTACTGATGGTGAATTTTGCTCAGGATGTAATTAGTCTATGAATCTCAAATGAATAAACAACTTGGTTCAGTGTCATGAGTACAGAATGAAAGTGGCTAGTAACTCCTTGAAATTACAGGGTAATACCACCCAGCCATAGCAACTAAGTGAATTCATATGTAACTTATGCAAGTATGACAAAAGTTGGCCCTCAGGGAGGAGGTTCTTCACTAGTGAATGATACTATCCACACAGAAAGGAAAAGAGTGTCCTGGGAAGAGGAGAGCTTGGCAACGTTACTGAAGAGAAAGTAAGGAACTGTGTTTTCAAACGGGTGGAAGATGTTAAGAAGACTAAAAATAAATGCATGCAGTAGATAGTCAAGAAACTGGACTAAATATCTGTAAAAACTTTTATATCACTATATATATATTTTTTAAAAAAGAGTCTATGTATAGAACTAAACAGAACAATTATACCACAGAGTATACATAATGTTAGCATAATGAACTCTTGTCAAAGTCACAAACATTAGCCATGGATGGCTTGCTTTGGATGGTACTTTCTAAGTCTTATTGGGCAGAACTGTTCCTGTATATGAATGGCTCTTAAACTTCTGTTCATGACCTTCTTGTGTATACAGTATCTCTCCTCTTAACTGCTGTAAGTTCAGAAGAGATTCATTCAAAAGGTATTTTGTTGTACCTGTTGTTTTCTTATATTGTGCCCTCTCTAGCCTAAGCTGGCCTACAGCCAGGTTAGGCTTACCTGTGCTTCATAATGATCATCCTGCCTAAGTGCAAGAACCACAGGCATAAGACACAATCTTAATTTTTGAAGAAAATTTAAAGCAAGAGCACAGCAAATCAAAGATTATTTACTATTGAAAAATCCTATATTCTCAAATGACTTTTTGGCACTGAAGCACTTTCTACAATCTCTACTTGATTTACTTTTATAAGAAAACTGTTGCTGCATTTTACTATGCCCCTCCCACTGAAGAAGCAAGGAATGGACACCAGTCCACTTTGGTTGTCTGAAATCTATGTGAAAAGTAGGATGAAAACTAGAACTATGTGTCTACCTTCTCTTCCCAGACAAGAACCCCCCAAAAAGACAAAAAGCAAAAGACGTTTCTCTAGAATGTTTTAATCTGATAACTGAAGTGTAATGGGGATTTAGCAGAGATGACATAGTATGTAAAGCTACATGATTACTTATAGAGAAGAAACAAAATACTGGGAATCTATTAGTCCTTGCTCTCAGAATTAATCCTGAACCATAATGCAATTCATCATTAAGGACAAGGAAAGCAGAGGGCCCCTGACATACCTCACCCACTGTACAGATCCCTCGCATATTCACTTCCAGAGATGCTGTAGCCCTTACATGTTCTCCTCACAGCTTAGTATGTTGGTGCATTCCCTAGAAGAAAAGTGTTACTTGTGTTGTATATATTATTTACTCTAAGTAAGCATCTAAGAATTAGCCAGCCAGCTGCTTTTAGTAGAACTGATCATCCAACAGCCTGATGAATCTTTACATCCTCCCTGTTCTGCCCAGGGAAATGCCAAGGCAACTGTGTTAGGTGGTATGACCCATGGAAGGCTTAAGAAGTAGATAGCATATGAGCCACTTTGAAGTAACTGGGTAACTAAAATATGCGATATCATCTCTAGAGTTCCTAAAGTATATTTGTGTAGAACTAAGGAAATAAATATGTCTGCATATCTCCATAATTTTTAACAAAGACTTCTTCTTGGCTTAAGCCAGAATGTATGGAATTTAATAGGGGAAAACATATTTTCTAAAAGCAGTTTTATGTTTTCTGAGTTATGCATGCATATATATTTCATCCTTTATGTATATGTGTTCATACATACATGTACAGGCACTTTTATACAGACACAAGTGTGTATGTATGTTGTGTGTATGCTTCTCTACTCAGAGTTACTGAATAAAATGTCTACTGAGGGCATGCCCCATTTACCATTTCTGCCCATCTCTATGAATGAGATATAACTCTGAATTTTACAGGTTATATCTACAGGATTTGTTCTGAGATCTTTGATATACCCATTTTTGGTTTTTACCCCTAAAATTCTTCATAAACGCTTTTAAGAAGAAATCAGTATTATGGACATTCATCACAATGATAGTCATATTTAGAAATAATTTAGTATTTCATTTTTTGACTAATTAACTTGAAATTTCGGTTGTACTACAATACAAATCCTACTGGAACATTACTGGTTTGTATGTATCCTCTAATTTTAAAGGACAGATTACAATTTACTTTATCATTTTAGGAATAAGGGATAAATTAGTCTTATGTCAAGGTCTCCAAAGCAAAATTTATAAAAGATTATTTTAATTTGTTTACAAGTGTTCACCTGACAATTTGTCTGAATTATAATGAAAGTTAATTTTAAAAATTAATACTTAGCAAATTCCTTGAATTAAAAATGGAAAATATTGTTACAGCATGTTGGCATACTGAGAAAGATGAAATCATAACCATAATGTGAGGAGGGCAGTGACTTGAAATAGGTTATGCTTGCGTGACTACTAAAAATTAAATTCGTTCCCAGTTACTATAGAGATTGGCAAGTGCTGATAATATTCTCCATGATTAAATTTTTTCTGATATGCAATACAATCCATGAAAAGAAGGGATGTAAGGAAAGTACTCAGTTCCTAACTTATATTGTACATTTCCTTTAATCTGCTACTTTTCAAGCTCAAAGTTACCCTTTCATGTGGGATATAGCATAGACCGCTGGAAAGATGCAGCGATTCAGAATAACAGGGGAGGAGGAGCTGGAAACAGGCCTTTAGTTTCCATCAGCACTTGCTTGAGTTCTCGCTAACATTGCATTCGTTTTGAAGACTCTGGTGTTCTAATGGCTGGTATTTGTTATGGGTTATTTCCATAAGAATGAGTATTCCTTCTTCGCCTCTAAGAAAGTCTCTCAAAGCCCACCAAGGATTAGGAAATGTGTTTGTGTTGAACACGGTTAATGCTCATCATGCAGTTTACAGGCATCGTTTACCAGAAGACAATTTTTGGCTTGCTTTTCTTCAGTTTATAAGTGAGAAAATCAGAACTGAATTGCAACTGATACTTTAAAACAACTGGAAGATAGTGGAGCTTACATTTTAATGAGATTCCTGTTAGATCAGAAAGTATTTGAACTCAAGACCCTTTCCTTTCCAAATTGCATAGTTTTAATGATTATTCAACTTTTAATTAAAGGTTTAAGCAACTTATTCTCAACAAAAATTATAACTATTAAGATTAACCATAACTTGCAATAGCTTTTAAATTAAAAAGGTCTTTCATTTAACAAATCTTTGTGCAGTAGGGCAAGAAATAATTACATTTTATTTCTCTTAAATGTGTTAGTCATTAACATTTCTAATTTTATATTTGAAATAAATGCTCTGGTTTAAAATATAAAAGAAAATTAATGAAGACTGTATTTTGTAATTTAAACTGAAGTCAGAAGATATGCCTATTCATTTGTTAGTATTTAATTTTTGCCTAAGTATTTTGACCCTACTTTATTGTGAGTTTCTAAAGTTGATTGGAAACTTGACAATAGCACCCCATGGAATACACTAAATATCTGGTGTGTAAAACTCTGGCATAAAGTAAACTAAAGGTCAAAATTACAATCAATGGTCACAAGTAAGTAGATTTGAACACGTTCAAAACACCAATGACCTATACCTTGTATCCTCCTTAGCATAAGCAATATTGATTAATGTGCGTACACTCAGTTAAGTAGTAAAACTACCACATGAATTATAGACCAGCTCCACATGCTTCTATTTTTTT